>JAOPUL010003171.1:34738176-34752112 GCA_027564515.1 Octopus rubescens | reverse complement strand
AGAGGGGGAGAGAGTGAGAGCGAGAGAGAGAGAGGGAGAGAAAATGTTGTTTGATTTTGTTTTGGGATGGTATTAAATAGATGAGGGTTTGTTAAGGAAAAGAAACTGTGTTGCACTGTATTTATGAATTGTGAGCCTGAATCGTCTAGGGGTACTAATGGCCTCTAGCTCTCTGGAGCGGAAAGTTCTGAGGATCAATAACCTCATCATGTGAGTTATATCAACGTTATTGTTGATGCAAGCGCTGCAGCCGAAATTGTTGTCAAAAGTTACATTTAAATCTCTGATGCTCTGAGTAGTTCAACAGAAAGAAGAGAATAATAATTCTTTGAGCGCATTCTATTTTCCAAAGAAAGATGGTTATACTTGATCTCACCACTCCTTCAAATACTTTGATAATATGGGAACTGAGTGAGATTGGGCGATAGTCATCTACAAAAGAACTGTTGCTTTCTTTTAAGAGTGTGATGCGAGTTTGGTATAAAAAGTGATTCGGCATATAACTTGAGTGTAAGGAATTTCTCCAGCGATTTATTAGAGGGGATGCAAGTTGTTGTCTGCATTCCTTCAGAAAACTAACAGGCAATTTATCAGAACCTACTGCAAAATAATGCTTGGTCACATTATGTACTTGGCATTCATGGCAAAAGAATCAAGTAGGGAAATGGTTGTTCCCCATTTATTTGAGCTAGTGTGATCTGCAGCGATGATGGTGAATATTTTTCACGCTTGGTAGATCGAGCCCATTCAGATCTCAAGCGCCACAATCCAAGTGATCAATATAGACAGAGCCATATTGTTTTTGCAGAATATCTAATGTATCTTTAGTTCCATACTAGAGCTTTCTGTTATCATCTGTAAGTGGACCATTTGGTGAGACAGCTCTCCTATGCTTGTTGGGATATTAATAGAACACTTTATGATTGTGTTTCTTTTTTATTAGCCAGCTTTCCCCTGCGGCCATTTGGTAGGTTATGTGTGTTATCATGTTGTTCTACAAACGATATTTTTATAACTCAAGTGTGATTATTACTATTGATTGTGGGCGCTGTTGGTGGTAATATCTTAATTGGCTAATATTTATATTAAGTCTTTTGATTCCATTGGTGAGTGTTTGTTTTCTTTTCTCTTGAGAGTGAGTGTCTATTCCTAAAATTGCTTATGAGTTTTGTAGGAGCGTCTTTTGAGCATGCATAAGTGACAAGGTTTTCAAAGCACTGCTTTGTTGCTTCGATATCAGGGGAAGTCTAAGTGAAGGACCAGTCAATAAGTGACACATTTTCATCTCGTCGAATTGCACTACAGTCTGGTTTGGGAAAATTGATGTTGTTAAACAGATGCACAGGGGTGAAAGTGACTGATTTAGCTTTGGCAGGTCGGACACTAAGGTTGCAGTTTGCCCTTTCGTGGTTAGAGGGAAGTGTTGTTTTTTACTTTCAAGTATAACGATATGGATGGAACTCGAGCGAATATTGTTAATGTCAGGCCCAAGATATATATTGTCTTGTCTTGTTGACTGAAGCAAAAGTTGGGATAGGAACAATTATCTATTAAATTAAGTTCTTCTGTTGTTTTGTCTAATGTTGAGAAGTCTCCTAGCTGCAGAGTGTCTGTGGGTCAGTTCTCATAAGGAAGATAAAAATCACCCATCCTTATGTTGCCAGAGTTGTGCTCTTCGCGAAACGATTTGACTTCGTTGAGGCACTCTTCAGAGCACTGTAGAGAGGCGCGAGGATGCCTTTAGGGATGACAATGGTTATCTCATCAACTTAGTTGTATAGTGAGGCACATTCGCAGTAGCCAGTAGAGAATGTGTCCTTGGCATTCATGGCAACATAATCAGGTAGCGAAATAGTTGTTCCCCATTTATTTGAGCTAGTGTGATCTGCAAGAATGATGGTGATATTGTTTTACTTCAATAGACCCTCTTAGCCAATCGATGTTTAACAAATCATATATTTTTAAGATTCACTATTATTAAGAATTGTATTTGAAAAAAATGTTCAAGTATTTTTCGTGTATTGAAGAAGTATAACCAATTTATTGCAGATAAACTTTAGCAATAATTTATTATATGAACCTACTACGGTCATCTGAACCCTGGTTCTAAACCACTGCCCTGAACACAGATAAAATATAAATGTGGTTTCTCTGTAGTAAACGGTATGATTGTGAGTGTTTTATATTTGAAAATTTAAGAATTTATAAAATCTAATCATTTAACTAAATTAACTCCATAACCATAATGTGTTTTCCCAACTGAAATAAATCAATTCTTTATAGCAGCCGCAGCCAGTAACTGCGTATTCGAACATGACTTCTACATTTGTTCTATAAAATACATATAATTTGCTATTGGAATGAAATACATTCACTAAATATTGAAAGAATGCTCATCTAATATATTTTATTCTTGAACTCAAATATAATTCATATTCTAAAACGATGATGTAGATTTTTTCTACTACCATGACATTGTTATTGAACTTGTGATATAATAATATTTGTGAATAATAGTGTGAAAGTAATGACGTGCATTTGTGCTACACAAAGTTGTATATTATTTAATAAGATAACCTGAGGGCAATTTGATATGAATACATATATATTTAGCGTGTATTATTTCATTTTATAACAAGGTAGTAAATAAGAATGTAAATGGCGTACTGAACTGGAGTTCTTAAAATAAGAAACATCAATAGCAAATGTTATGTAGGAATAAAATATATACTTATTTAGACGTCTTTCGTCAAGAAGTACATAGGGAGATGAGAAGATCCAATGCAGCAAATAAACCCACAAGGTTAAAGTGGGTAAGGTTATGTATGATACCTATCTCAATATGTGTGTGGTATATATATATATCTATATATATATATATAAGCGCAGACGTGGCTGTGTGGTAAAAAGTTTGCTTCCCAACTACATGGTAGTTAGGGCGCCGGGGAGGTCTGGCGATAGAATGAAGGAATTTTAGGTCACGAGAGGTGAGGGGCGAGCAATAAAGAGGGGAAGGATCTACATAAATTACACTAGTAGGATGGCTAGGAGGGATTTCAGGAAAGAATGTGTCAGTGAATACCAGTAAATTCAGGTGGTGGAGTGCGATATGTAGAGATGAGGATGTATCTATAACACAGTATGATAGTTGGCAATAGGTAGTGGAAGGCTGCAGTGAAGATATGTTTTGGTTAAGGAGGTAAGGAGTAGGGTGACATGGGTAAGAGTGTATAGATGGGAGTAATATTTGGTGGATGGTAGACAGTAGTAAACGTTGGTTGATTTGGTTGTGTAGGTAGAGATAATGTTGGGGTGGCAATGAGTAGGGAATATCAAGTCTTACAAGATAATTTTAAAGGCAAAAATCATGCGACCGTGTGGTGATTTAAGATAAATTGTAAATCATTGTTAAAAGTAACTGGGGCATTGTATATATTTAGCGAAATATGCAAACGTAGAGAAATATATGTGCCTGCATGTAAACATCACATTACATCAGAGAATCTATTAAGTAATGAGGGATTGTGGTTGCGGGGTATGGAAGGTGTTTCTCTGATACATAGTTCACGGATGCTGTGGTTGATATCGTGAAGGGTTTTCTTTTAATATGGACTAGTGTAGGGTGTAGGGAATACCTCGGGATTTGAGGTTGTGTATGTAAGTTGCGAAGGAAGTGGACAACTTGGAAAAGGAATTCGTGTGTGCTCGATAGCGGCGCTTAAAATCCACCGTGCTGCCAATGTAAACCCTAGCTTGGTGGGATCGTGGGATAACTAGCCGGCATTTGTAGACTACATTTTGTTGTATGCAGAAACCTCCAAGAGGGCTGAGTTGGAGCACATGGACGTTGCAGGCTATTCTGGCTGGGTGGGGTTAGGATTCGTTGTTCGGAGGGTAGGATTGATATGGTTCATTAGGGGCAGAGAAGAGTGGGAGGTATCACCAATAGCAATTTTGAATAGGGAGGATGTATGATTATAATTATATGTGGGTGTATGGGTGGTATTTTGGGGAGCCGGGATACGGCTGGTGTTACTGAGTCAGATTTATAACACATCTCTTCTTTGTTATTTGACGTTTATGTTAACTGAGTAAGTTTGCTTTACCTGTATATACATCTGTATCTTCATACTTGAATGGATCTGAATATTCACAGGTTTTGCCTTCTTTCTTGAATGTATCCTTATATATCTATATTCTGCTTATTAGAATTTAAATGTTTATTTTCATAGTCATCTCTCTCTCTCTCTTTCTCTCTCTCTCTCTCACTCTGTGTCTCTCTCTACTTTTCGTTTTCCCGGATTCTGTGGCGTTTATATTACGCCCTCTCCACTCTGGACGGGACGCCGGTCCGTCGAAGTATTCCACACTTTGGATAGCTGAGTAGACAAAAGCAACATGGAATATATGTTTTTGCTGATGAACCCAACTCATCGCGCAGTGCAGGAATCGAAACAATAATCTTAAAGTCATGAGAGCAACTCTAAGTTATGCACCTCATCACGGATGCACGCGAACACACATACACACGCACACACTTCAATACGTGAAGGCGCGTGGCTTAGTGGTAAGGGCATTTGGCTTACGATCTTAGGTCGTGAGTTCGATTCCCGGCTGCGCGTTGTGTTCTCGAGCAAGACATTTTACTTCACGTTGCTCCAGTCCTCTCAACTGGCAAACAAGAGTATTACCTCTATTTCAAAGGGCCAGCCTTGTCACACTCTGTGTCACGCTGAAATGTATATATCTATGTGTGTGTCCTTGTGTTTGTGTTTGTCCCCCACCACCGCTTGACAACGGGTGCGTGTTAGTTTACGTGCCCGTAACTTAACGGTTCAGCAAAATAATCGACAACATAAGTACCAGACTTGAAAAATAAGTACTGGGGTCAATTCATTCGGCTAAAAATTGAAGGCGGTGCCCCAGCATGGCCGCAGTCTGATGACTGAAACAAGCAAAAGACAAAAGACATACCGACACTATATATCCTTACACATAAAAACCAGAACCAGTTAAACCTCCAACCAATTAATGTCTGACCAGCTTTCAAAACCACAAAAATTCAATGTGAAAAGAAATCCAAAAATACTGTTTCATAATCTTTCACTATGCTGACAAAACCCAATTATCATATTCCTCACATAACACTCCATCAACCCTTTTGGTCTGAAATGGATGCTAGAATTGCAGGTCCTAACACAGTAATGTGCCAGCTTCAACATTTGATCATCAGAAGAGGAGAGGTTGGACAAAAAGCCAAGCTCACTATTTCCAATTCTGTTTTTGTACCTACCCTCAACTATGGTCATAAATATTGTGTAATGACTGAAAGTTATGATCACGAATACAAGCAGTTAAAATTGTAATATTACTTGACAGGGTGCATAGCTCAGAGATCTGAGTCTCTCCAAGTTGAGCTGTTACTTCTCTGCACTGAGAGTTCACAGCTCCGATACTATGGACATATCATTAGAATGTCAGAGGAAAGAATTGGAAGATGGATTTTTCAAGTCAAGCCAAGCAGCTTGATACCAAAGGGGTAGACCAAGAACGAGATGGTTGGATGATATCCATAGTCTCAGTTGGTCACATTTGGGAATGCAGCAAGAAAGTCTAACAATGGTTACTTCTGAGAGGATTCTACCCCCACAACCCTCCCAGGAATAGTGAGCAGAGAAGATGGATAAATCCTCATCCTCAAATAACAGAAATCCGCCACTATACATATATATATATATTAAATAACCATCATCCTAAGTCCATATTCCCAGTGTCAGACCACCTATTCAAGTTTCTCATCTCCGTCATGATGTTCATCCTCCTGAGATTACTGTTTCACAGGTTCATTACACTTGTATTGCTTGGTACTTCTGCCTCTGGCTTTCATCCATAGTGGAGTTTTCTCTGTTCTTGTACCCAGTTTTTTTTTCTTAGCTCATTTTTGCTATCTTTCATGCACATTAACATTACACATCCAGCAGAGCTCCGTTGTCCTCTATATACATCTATATTCAATGTTGCACTATGATACAATATTGCAGTTCATTCATCACCATCCTTACAATCTTCTCTTCACCCACAGAGAAAAACACTTTATCATCAAGAGAGGTTATAACTCCTTGAACTTGTAACCTATACTTACTCTGTCTCCTACACTTTCTCAATACCCACCTCCATTGCTAATTATGTCACCTAGGTAATAGAACAGTCAACTATTTCTTTAGAGATGGGATTTCAGTCAGTTGAAAGAAGCCTATTATGTGTGTGTGTGTGTGTGTGTGTGTGTGTGTGTGTGTGTGTGTCCTTGTCTTGACCTCATGTGATGCTTATAAAGGAGCATCACCACTATCATATAAGCAATATTGTTCATTTCCAGTCTTCTATGACAATCATACCTGGTCATTGAGAAATATTACTTTGCTTTGAAAACAGATAAGAATCAGCAACTGGAAGAGCGTCCAGCTGTAGAAAATTTGCTTCAATGAATTCCATCTAACCCATACAAGCATGGTAAAATAAACATTAACCTTTTAGCATTCAGATTACTCTGTCAAATGTAATGCTTATTTATTCACATTGATATCAATTAGTCATGCATTACTTTGTAGCTTTGAGATTTCAATGACATGATTGTTTATTTTTCGAATAACATTGTAGGTAAGTGTGAGATGCCAGATCTGGTCAGTTTGAAGATAAAACAGGTAGATTATTTTAGCCGGATATGGCTGGTTCAAATGCTAAGGGATTAAACAATAATAATGGTAAATCTTCATATGTACCTGCTACATATGAAGTCCTTATTTTCTGCCAACCTGCCAGTTTAATCTACTTCCTGTTTACATTTTCTGCCAACCTGCCAGTTTAATCTACTTACTGTTTTTGTGTATCCCTAGTTTACATCTTCCACATATTCACCACGGCCACTCCTCAGAAGACAGTAAAGTTCTTTATTCTTTTTTGTTAGCTAAAACTTTTAGGCATTTTTCATTCAAAGCACAATTTCCATATTTGGAACATTTCCCTTAATTCTTCATGAACAACATATTTGTGTTTATGCTTGTTTCAACTTTCAAGAACAGTTTTCTTTGGAATATTCTGAATGTGTGACACTGAATAGTAATGAGATCTATGTGTTGAGTATGAAGGAGGATCTCGCAGATTAAGAAGAATGAGTTGTGTCTTGTTTGATGTGCAACATTTATTTGAATAAAATTGAAAATGCAAGAGTGTTTAAAATATGAAGACATAAACCAGTAAAAGCAACAAAGGTGGCTCTGCATATATAGACATATGAGATAAACGTAGGCTGGAAGGTAACTTATAACACAGCATGGAAGATATGGAAAGAAAATATGGTATTTCTATTCATTTCTTCAAACTCAGTCTTGCACCATACTGTAGAACAATCCAACATATACCTGTAGAAGTTAAAATATTTTCCTTGGTAATGATGTTTATGTATATTTATAAATATATGTATGTGTACACATGCGCGAATACACACACACACACAAACATTCTTACAGTTGTATATAAATATAAATATATATATTCTTTACTCTTTGAAACTGTATTTGTTTAAGGCAATGTGCTCAAGTTAATTTATATGAATTATTATAACGATTTTAAAATTACATTTGAATGTGCACACATCAAAATGCTTTCTTCGGTAAAATAAAAGCATTTCTTGGGAAATATGAAAGAACAATTACAATGTGTGTGTGTGTGTGTGTGTATATATATATATCATAAATTCTGTGAGCTGCTCTGACCAGAAAGAACTTGCTCCACATGTGTACCAAAACAGTCTGCTGAACGATATCAAAGGACATTGAATTATTTAATAAGAACTAATAGTGCCATTATTGTAAACATTTTACCAGGAAATAATTACTGAGTAGCTGTATTTCTGAGTAAAACGAAATTATTGAAATGCAACTCATTCTTATCAATTCAAAATCAATAAATGTGTGTAGCACAACAAAAGTTAATTATAGATTCGGTAGTTATTCATGCTAAATAGTTTTATATTCCGATTCATCTTATGAATTTATGAAATTATGTATGTTTAATTTTTGCATAACTACTTTGCCTGTACAATTTATATAGGGTATTTACACACTCGAATATATTTGATATTTCAGAATCATGCAATTTGTTTTGTTCCACTTGTAGAAACATCACTGCTATTGATTTCTTTTGATGAAACAGAAGATTAATTTGTAGAGGGATGCATTACCAATTCAATCAAACTGTATATATTACTGGTACTCATATAGCCAAAAACAGAGGGTGAATATTAACTCAGAGCATGAATGACTGAACTAAATACTAAATAGCCAGTATTTAGTTTAGTTACCATTAATATTTAATAGGGACTTATATTGGATGAATGGATAGTCATTCTGATTTCAATGAATGAATATTTCAGTTACTCAACTCACAGGACTTCTTTTATATATTGTGCTGTATCTGAGTACCTCAACCCAGATATAGCACATATACATAGCTGAGTATCCTCAGGTATATGTTTCTTTAAATGTGATATTTAGGAAAACTATGTAATGCTGAATGACAAGTTGAGTCTTCAAATTACAGCTGAAGTTCATCCAATGACCTCCTCCACTGTTTTCACCACCACACTATGCTAGAAAACACTTTTCCAATGTACCACATGGTGAGATCAAACCCAGAACCTCTTGATTAAAAGGCAAACATTTTGACCAGCAAACAAGGTAGCTATATAAGATGCACTCTGAGTCAACCATGTAGCTGTATAACACTGATGCTACACCCATTTAGCTATATAAACCACAGTTTAGCACAATAATGGAGCTATATAAGGCATATTAATATACATTTGTTATGAACATATGCCCTATCATGGATCCTTAACTATTTGATAGTCATATCATGACATACAGCTTGACTTGAGCATTTTCAGGCCTCACAGAACCTGTCCATTTCCAGATCAGACCAAAGTTGATTTTTCTTCCAGAGGAAAAGGAAAGAGACAAACAGAAAGAAAGATCTACAGAAAGAGAAAAGGTGACCCCAGTACTTTATCATCACCTCTGAAAGGATGAAAGGCAAAGATGAACTTGGCAGGATTTCAACAGCAAAACAATCTATCTGAGACTAACAGCTCAGCCAATTGGATATCTACATACAAATATACATTCAACACAAACATGTTGCTGTGTAACATTGATATTAAAATATGTGTAATTTAACCATATAACTATGTAAGACACAGCAATCAATATACATGTTACCCAACTTCAACTAAATAGCTATGTGAGGCAGACATAAATATACATTTAATGCAGTCATGTAGACATACAAGACATACTAGTATAAAGGTAAGCCAACCAGAGTTACATCTATATTAGTTGTCTCATATGCATTCAGTGGTGTATAGTCTGGTTGTGGTTCAGTGAAGGCTACACACACACACACACACACACAATAAATATTAAACTCACTCAGTAATATAATCATGGATCATAATAGGAAACTAATTTTTTCTGTCTCCTGTTATGAAATATTGTGGCAGTTTTTCCAAGATAGCACTGCAAACTCCATATGAATGATATGGTGCTGGGTGGATGGTAGAATAATGGGAAACTGCCAAAATTAAGGACTTAAAAGTGAGTGATTCTCTTTATAATAATTCTGTTCTTGCAATATCATGATATAATCTGGTCATAATTTGTTTTCAAATCCAATAATACACACTCAGAAACAAAGATCTAATCATGTAGAAGCCAAATTATGGACAGAAATAGCTTAAAGTTTCAATGCTTATTTTTTTTAATAATGCTTATACAGAGGTGTAGGTTCACCATGTAACACAGTACCCACCTCTGTAACAATAACTACCAAAATACTATTGATACTAATATATATATTTAAACCAAACATACAGCAAACAAGACTGTTAGTAATACACTGTTAACCAAAATAGACATTGTTGCTTGATAGTCCAAATTTTTCTTTTGAAAATAAATTTACAGTCTTTTTAGTATCATTCTGCAATTTCCAATGTTTAAATTGCAGAGATAAAACATAAATTAATGTTTGTATCATATGTTATCCAGGGACGAGGGGGGGGGGAAATAAAATAAGTACCGGTTAATTACTGTGTGTTGATGGTATTGAATAGCTCTGTCCCTCAAAATTACTCGCCTTGTACTTAAATCAGAAACCATTATATGTAATGATGAGTATAAACGGTAAGATATAGAAGTTTTTGATTAATATGAAGTTTCAAGAGTGAAAGGTTCAAGTTTGAGAGTAAGGAGCATAAAGAAAAAAGCAATACTGTGGAATTGAACAAGATCTATGGAATTAGCAGCATTTCGGTTTAACAAATTTTACTAGTTTGAAATTTGTTTAGACAGAGGAGTCTGAGAATTATTAGCATGTCAAGCAAAATACCTTGTGGTATTTAGTTACAGCACTTTATATTTTAAGTTCAAGTCCCGTTAAGATCAACTTTGACTTTTATCTTGTAGAGGCTGGTAAATAAAGTACCAGTGAAGTACTGGGTGAATAGAATAGAAGAAGTGACTGATCCTTACCCTCAACATTGCTGGCTTGTACCTAAATTACAAATAATAATAATAATAATGTTGTTGTTATTATTATCTACCGACTTTACGCTCTGAGTTCAAATGCCGCCAGGGTCGACTTATCCTTTCATCCTTTCGGGGTCGATAAAATAAGTACCAGTTGAGTATTGGGGGTCAATTGAATTGACTATCCCTATCCTCGAAAATTTCAGGCCTTTGTGCCCAGTGTAGAAAGGATTATTATTATCATTATTATTTAAGGTGGCAAGCTGGTAGAATCGTTAGTATGCCGGGCAAAATGCTTAGTGGCATTTAGTGCCTCTCTACGTATTGAGTTCAATTTCTGCTGGGGTTGACTTTGCCTATATTCCTTCCGGGGTCAATAAAATAGGTACCAGTTTAACACTGGGGTCGATGTAATCAACTAAACCCCTCCCATGAAATGGCTGGCCTTGTGCCTAAATATGAAGCCATTATTATTATATGAGATTATATCAAGTTGTTTGTGGACAGGTACATGTAACTGCATAGATTATGTGTATTAAAAGAGACAGCAATTGTAAATATTGTGCTTTTAAAACTTAATTGTTACATGAAACAGAAGACTTTAGATTCCCAGATTTAATGATCTCTAAAACAATGTATACATCTGTTTACATGCATGCATGCACGCAAATGCATTTTATTCTTTTTTTACTAGTTTCAGTCATTGGAATGCAGCCGTGTTGCAGCAAACTTTCAAAGGGTTTTAATTATTCATATCAATCCTAGTAATTATCTTAGTTTGGTAATTATTTCATCTCTATTAATGAACTGTTTAAGTTTTACTTTTTTTTTATGTAAAACCCATAACTCAATGTTAGACACCCCACCCCTATATGCACACAACTGGCCTCCACACTGTTTCTATCTACCCAAATTGCCTTCATTTATTATTAGTCAACCTGAGGCAAGAGTAAAAGACAAAAGACACTTGGCCATGGTGCAATATAATAGAATCAAACTTAGAACCAAGTGATTATGAAGTGAACTTCTTAACCCCACGAAATATATGTAATTCAATGCTATGAAAGCTTTCTGGTTTGGGAATAATGTAGAGAATGCTCTGCTAGGCCATACATAACATTTAATGACCATAAGGATTTAATTAGTACTGAAATGTTTGTGGCATACAATGATGCTAATTATATCAGATTTATCGATGATACTTAATGATTAAATGACTTTTGAGTCATTCTAACCTTATGTTTCACATTGACTATATGTCAGTATCACTGATTCATTCCTTAAATTCTAACATATATTCGAAATTACACTCTTGGTCAACTACTAACTCTATAACTTGATACTATTTTGAACTGTAACTGCTTCATTTTAAGATGGAATTTTGCAACCATCACCTTTTATTTTAATTTTAAGATTACTTCAAATTAACAAAATATAGTGTTCAGTTCAAGTTTAAATCTATCACTTTTCATAGAATTTACCAAAGTTATGAGGTTAGATACCACTCATATGTTGCATGGTATAGCAGAATATACAGGAAATGGTTTGAAATTTTATCACTTAACTACATTTCTTTGAACATGGTAATATTCTATTGATTTTAATTAGAAAATGTATAAAATGTTAAAATAAGCAGTAATAAGTAATTGGCCTGTAATTGCCTGGGATCATCAATAATTTAATGAATTAAAATGTTTTAACATTTTTTTTCATTAATTAATTAAAAGAAAAGGGACAGTACTTATGAAGTTGTAGGCTTTGCCAGGGTGATATGGTAATGGTTAACTTGAATTTCTATAGGGCTTATAGGAAAGAAGGAAATGCTAGATGTCTGTGATACTGGGTAGCAAGAATTTGGAAAAGTGATTAATGATATTGTGAGGGGTGAGGCAGTATGGATTATGAGTGGAAGAGAGGCAGTAGATATGGTTGACTGGGTCATAGATGATATGTAACTTTCTACTTCAGAAGAGATAAGACATTTTTAATGGGAGCAGAGTATATTTGGTGAGTATATCTGTGGATAATGACTGTGAATGGAACATTAAAGCAGCTAGCACAAGTGTGGACATTGTATAGTTAGAAATAGTAGCAAAAAGATCAGTAGTATACAAACAGTGGTAGGACTGGTGGGTGATATAACTAAACCTGACAGGAATTTCCTATCCAACAGTTGATACCTAGAAGTTGGGGACTTAGCTCAAACATTTATTACCAGAGGCTGTCAATGGTTTTGGTTATGTTAAAGCAAATATTACTTTTGCTTAATGATACAAGCAAAATAGTTTATACTCTTTTAATAAATTTCAATAAATTAATTACGTCCATTATTACAACATCAATTAAAAATATTTAGAAGAGTAAATCCATAATGCATAGGTGACATGACTTAAAGCACCATTGTTATTATTAATACATGTTTTTAAATAAAAATGCATGTAAAACCCAACTGACACAGTTGGTTTATGAGGAGATAGCTACTGATATTCTGATTGAGAATTTGAAATATTTTTCATAAACTTCATTTAGAAAATTTATCTGCTACATTTCTCACCAGGAAATTACTATTATTTAGAAGGATTATTTTAAGATTATAAAATTAAAGGACAGGCATTGGCATAACTATGTGGTTAAGAAGTTTGCCTGGCAATTCCAAGGTTTCGGGTCTTAGTCTCACTGCGCTGCACCCTGAGCATGTGTCTGCTATTGCCCTGGGCTGACCAATGCCTTGAAAGTGAACTCAGTAGACAGAAACTGTATGAAGTGCATTGTGTGGGGGGGGGTGAAAATGTTTATGAATTTTGATATTTTGCTTGTCACTGTGTTACTAAAACAGTGCTGACATTGACATTACAGTTGGTTATTTAGTGTTTTCGAAGACCTGTGAAATACAAAAATCTTTTACTTACAAACAGGAAGAGCATCCAACCTCAAAATCAGTCCCCATCCAAGCTATACTAGTATGGTAAAACAGATGTAAAAAAAAAAATATATATGTCGTATATATATGTATATATCTATGCATGTGTGTCCTTGTGTGGTGTTTGTCCCCCACCACTGCTTGACAACCGGTGTTGGTTAATTTATGTCCCCGTAACTTAGCGGTTCGGCAAAAGAGGTCAATAGAATAAGTACCAGGTTGGAAAAATAAGTACTGGGGTCGATTCATTCGACTAGAAATTCAGGGTGCCCCAGCATGGCTGCCATCAGATGACTGAAACAAGTAAAAGATAAAAGATATAGGCACAAGCGTGGCTGTGTGGTAAGAAGTTTGCTTCCCAACCACATGGTTCCAGGTTCAGTCCCACTGCGTGGCACTTTGGGCAAGTGTCTTCTACTATAGCCTCGGGCCGACC
>JAOPUL010003171.1:34669339-34679654 GCA_027564515.1 Octopus rubescens | reverse complement strand
TGTGTGACGCTCAGGTGCTTTTAACGTGCCACTGGCACCTGACTCTCGCTTCCCATACCATCCACATTTACAGTGTGTGCTGGGTGCTTTTAATGTGCCACTGACACCGGACTTTTGACGCTAAGGTGCTTTTAACATGAAACAGACACATGCAAAGAGCTTCTTCCAGTTTTCATCAACTAAAATCCATTCACAAGGCTTTGGTCAGCCCAAGGATACAGTAGAAGGTACTTGCCCAAGGTGCTGCACGGTGTGAGACTGAACTTGAGAGCACATGGTTGGGAAGCAAGCTTCTTAACCACAAAGCCATGCCTGTGTATACATACATGCATGCACACACACACATATACATACACATCATCATCAATATACAACAAATATATATTAAAATACAGAATCCTTTTGTCTAAGCTTGTAAACATAAAAGACATACACTTGATATGTGTGTGTGTCAACTATTACACACACACACACACACACACACACACACACACACACACACACACACACACATAGAAATAAAAAGCTTGATGTACTAAGATATTATGGATGACTTTGTTTGTGGTAATGAGTGAAAGATATCTCATGCTGGCAGACACCAATTCTCTGTAGTACTATACACCATAAAAACAATGCATCCAAGTAGAATATAATGACTGAGCTAGAAACTGAATCCTGATTACCAGCTGGTACTCCATACTCTTTTTTTCTCTGATTCTCCCATTATTTACACACACACACACACACACACACACACACACACACCTTCTGGTTATAACAATCAACATTATTTAGTATTTTTATGGAGATATACCATACTGATATACTGGCCTTGAAAAATGCTATAGTACTGACAGTCTTAAACAATGACTTATAAGTGTCTATATCTTATAGATGCCTTTTTTTATTAGACAAACAGTAAATAAAAGTACATTAGAGGAACATGACTGGAAATTGGAACTTTGTTTTATGGTCTGGTTTTCAGCCAAAATCATTGTGCACTTCCATATTTAGTTCTAGTGATATCCGTATTGGTTTCAATGGGTGATCAGTTGGTTGTATTGTGCGTGTGTTTTATTTCCAGCCGAGTCAAATATTTGGCCTCCCACCAAGCCATCATAAAACAAGCTTTAAGATTCTTCAGTATTTCAATCAATACCTTCAGTTGGTAAGAAAAGTTTGCAGTACTCTATAGGGTGAGAAGACATTCAACCAAAACAGAAAAGTACACTCCAAACAATGAGTGGGGAGGTGTATCAGCTGTGTAAAATTTTTTTATTTTATGAAATAAAATTATAGAGGTTTTATTTGTAGAATTAATGGACAGACATTAAAATGTCATACTGCTATAATTTAAATAACAATTTCTGTGTCAGTTCAGTCATTTGAAAAGTAACATAAATTTTGCACACATCATATTTTTTAGTTAATACTTTAATATCGTTTTATAAACATCATACTAAATTCTCTATAAAAGCATTTGGCCTTGTGGTTAGGTTGTTGGACTCGTGACCTTAAGGTCATGGGTTCGATTCTTAGACAGAGTGAAGCATTGAGTCCTTGGGTAAAGAATATTTCATGTTACTTCAGTCTATACACATTGAAAAATAGTGCCAGTTGAGTGCTAATGCAATCCTCTCTTCTTCCAGCAGTAACATCGTTAATGTTATGGTAGGTTAAATGGGGTTAGGCTATGAGATTGTCAGGTATCTATGTCTGCTCCCAACTATATAGACACCTAAAAGAATTTGTGAAAGCATGGTGCAAGCTATCAGGTCATACGTGTACTCAGGTGATGGCTCAGCTTTCTTCTGGGTTTTTTTAACTAAATTCACTATTTCTTTTTCTTGATTCCTTCTGCTGTAATTCCATTGAAATACTAGCACAGTTGATAAATGTACAGTTTTCAGAAATTAGAAAGTTTCAATATAAACCTCATACCTAATTTCATCATGAGGATAAAAAAATGCAGTTGTGATTTTCTTTACTGATTTTACTTAATTATACTAATGAAGACGTTGCAGAAAAATTGAATTCTTGGTGATTTCAGAATAACTTACAGAGAATTCTCTTTAAACTGCTCTAAGTACCTACTCTAAACAAACAGGTTTAATTTAACACCACAATCTATCACCCATTTATTATACTCTTTATTTCCTACAGTGTTCACCTTAGTGAGACTTGTTTACAACTAGGTGGACTGAGCCAATGCCCTTTTCTTTTCTTAGCCAGAAGAGAAATTGCATCACTCTTGACTCATTTTAGGGTTTCTGAGATTGCTGATATGAAGTGTGGAAGTGCTCCTCTGACCAGAGATCTAGTCTGAACACTTGCAACAAAATAGACTCAAAGAGACCCAATGTACCAGGTGGTAGAGTTTAAATAGGTGATGGTGTGGATATTGCTAGAGGTAACCATGACCATGTTGTAGTGTCAAACTGGGCAGCAGAAACAGTCTGAAAACTGAGTACAGTTTTCAACAGAATTACAATTTCACTCAGATGGCTTTACTAAATCTAGGCTACAACAAAACACATCTGTCTATTGGTGCTGATCTAAGGCTATAATAGAAGGTATTTGTGGCTACAATAGAAAACATTTGTCCAAGGTACTGTGTAGTGAAATTGAACCTTAAACCACACCGCTGCAAAGCTATCTTTTTAACCACCCTGCCATCGCAGAAGTAAAGATACAGTGTTATATAATCAGAACTTATTTCCATATGGACCATATTTAAAGATATTACTTTAGTTGGCAAACTACATTGAGTTGAATGAAAGAATTCAGTTATATTTATAAATATTATCGGCAATATTCCTGTGTCCTGAGAGTAAGACTTAAATGATGTTGACATACATTCGAAAGTAAAAAGAATAATTTCAGTCCCCAAATACTTTGTTGTAATTAAACTCGTTGAATGCTGCATATCGCTTGACTGACATTGCATTCTGATTGATAGAACAAAGTTCAAAGAATTCTCTTATGTTCAGTGAATTATGAAATATACTATAAAAGAGTCTTTGATCAAAGAATATTCCAAATCATCTCTAATGGATGCCAGCAGTAAGTGATACAGTGAGTCTCAAATTAAACCCTTATCATTCTTTTATTTGTCATTCCTTTTGACAGTCAGCTGTTGCCAAGGCTCTCCTAAAATATTATTCCTCTCATTATTTCCCAACAACTGTTATTTCCCTTCAGAAAGGTTGTCATTCAAAACATTGAAAGATATAAAATTGCACTTTGATACACATTCCGGTGCTTATAACTCAGGCCACCAATCTCTAATTGTTTTCACGTTCATTTTATGACACTGAGGTTTGCTTGAATGGCAGACTTCTTAATATATCTGAATTTTTGACCCAACCAAAGCCCATGGTTAGTTTATCAGTAACTAGCTCTTTCTTGTATGCGTTAGTAGTCTTTATATGCTTCACTGAATTTTCTTTAGCTGCTGTAATTACAGAAACAAAATACTTATAGCCTAAAGGTAATGTTACTGCTCCCCCCCCCCCAATCCTATGCTTTTTATATATATATATATATATGTATGTAAGTATGTATGTATATGAGATTACTCTTAAATTTCATTAGTGATATTAGGGTATAGAACTTTAGGTGCTAATATACTTAACCAAGCAACAGACTGTTAAGTGTTCTGACCTCCTGGCATAATTTATTAAAAAAGAATCAGTGACTATCTGTTATGGCAAAATTAGAGATGACACTTCAGTTTGTGTATTAGTCCCAGATGCAAATAACACAATTACAGCAATTATTGTCAGTGAGAAAGTCTCTAGTTATTTGCAGTCATTATAATGATTTCAGCAATTACAACACATTATTCTGTTTCACTTTACTCTGTAAATATAGTTCACAACCTAATCATGTGAAGTATTGATAAAGAAAAAAATGAAATATAGTTTGATATAGGTTTTATAAGTGGTTTTCACTTTCATTTTCCCCACCCGGAAAGATTTAGTGCAAACCTTTCTGTCCACATATCCAAAAAATCATTTCACTCTTTCCTTTTAAAATACTTTCTGAAATTGATAATTACCTTCTCTAATCTATATCATATATATAGCCTTCTTTAATTTATATATTAGTAGGCAGGAGGTAACTCTTAACTATCTAACTTTTGTTTTCAATATTGTTGATACAGTTTCATTACTTATTCAATTTTATACTGAACTATACAGTAAAACTTGTGATATCAAGTTTAAAGAGTACAATTCTTCTTTAAGCTTAACATTTATGCATATTGCATCCTGTTCTGTATACAGCAGTCCCATATTTAATTTGATTAATCAATCATCTGATGTTCCTACATTAATCAATTTTAGTAATCAATGGGAATAATTATAATTAATTCTGGGAAATAAAAGAATTTAAAATGACTGTAAATCATTTATTTTTAAGTGAAAAATTTATCAGGATCCTAGAAAACAATTTGTTTTTCTTTTCTATTCTTCTCTTCTCTGCCAACATTTTGTGGTAACAAGTTATTCAGCTGTTTCTCAGAGAATGGCGTTTCTCTTCAGAGCCAGAGAATACTTCATTCCCACCACAACTTGTAATATTTCTACAAAGATTGAGACAATCAATGGAGGTAATGCTCCCATATCAGTAATGGTAGTGCTACTTTACAAAGATAGATATCCTAGACTATAATCAGAGAAAGGTCACTTAGTTGATTGGCATGAAATCACTCACAGATATTGTCCAGCCTCACAATGTGCTGCTCATCTCACTGTTATCTTTACCTCTATTACAATATCATCTGTTTCTTGTAGTTGGCTGATCCCATTCCATCTCTACTCTTAATTAATTTGTTACTTTTCAACCATCAGTTGTGTGTCCACTCTCAGCTCTGCACTAACCATTATGTCCAGTCTATTCTGAGAACATCCAACCTTCTCTAATTCCTTCCCTGCATGTGTCTGTTTTGCAGTCATCAACATGCAACAGTTTAAATGGTACATGAATGACATCAATCTCACCAGTCTTGAAGGGCCTGTGAAGTTCCTAGGCACTATCACTTTCTTTAGATCTAAGTAATGAAAAACAATTCTAAATTGCAACGAACAAACAGATTAGTACCATATTCATTTTATCATTGTTTGACTTTGGGGAAAAATTCAATTTCTTTCATTCTTCATTTTCCCTCAGTTCCTGTCCTTAAAATGTCTGTCGAAGTTCATTTTCAAAATCATCCTCATTTAAGTCATTTGAATGTGAAATCAATGATTCAGGAAAATTTTCTCAATCAACACCCTTAAATCCAAGTTTTCCTCTTCCAATATTATCAATTTCATCATTGACGCCATTTACTTTATTTGAAAGAAAATTTATAATTTTGAAGCTATGAAAAGCATAAGTTCATCCAAGCAAAACATTCAGCCAGACTGTTCTCATACATTTGGCTATCACTTCTTTCCAAGACTTGTAAATATTTTCAATTGCTTGTTTAATGTTAATTTTATTCTGAAACTCTTGAAGAACAATATCATCTTAAGCAGTTGTGACGTGAATTGCCAGTGAGAATGCATTTCAAATATAACAGGCCTTGTATGTAGCTATTGTTCCCTGTTGCATAACTGCAATAGCAGTATTATATTTGGCTTAAAATGCAATATGCGCATTATTCAAAAGGTAAGTTAGGATAACCAGGGGTTTTACTAAAAATCAAATGAACTTTGAAAGTTAGATTATTTTTCTTGCAATAAATTTTAACTTCAAGCCAAAAATTTAATGTGAACTAATATTGAAACAAGGCTTTATTGAGGCGTACATTTTTATTTGATTGCCAAATGACTGGAAGAGATTTCTAACAAGTGTCACTAAGTCCTGAACTGCACATAACCACAACCATTGTTTGAAGTCAAACAACAGAAACTACTCACTCTTCTGTATGGGAAACAAAGTTTACAAAGAACTTCTTGGTAAAAGATTTCATGCCAACACTTTGTATGTCAATGTTTTTACAATTTGTCATTGTAATTTCTTTGGATAGTTTTTCCTTTTATTTTCAACCATCATGGCAACAAGGGGTGGTATTATTATTATTATTTATTTATTAATGATTTCATTAGAAAGAGCTTGGACTTGAAGAAAATAATTAGAATAATATATACCTGCATCATCTATACACACCAGCAATTTAAGTGATCAATTCTATTGATTTTGAGTAGGAGTGGATCATCATATAGTTGATCATTGCACCAGTGGTTTTGTTAGTGGTGCAGACCCCACAAAGCCTTTGAACTTAGAAGCAAAGACCATTGAGTATTTTCTTCAACTTTTCCCTAAAGAAATTTTTGTCAGGATGAGCAACAAAAGCCACAAGGTATGCATGCCAACAAGGTAATACCACCTTCATTACATTAATGGAGGAGATGATGGAATATCTCAGAATGTTTGGGGGTTTTTTTCCTGATGCTAGTTGTGTATCTTTCAAGTTAAGACTAACTGGAACACAAATTCAGCTCTGAAATAAAAACTTAAATGTCTAGGAATCAGTATCTTATAAATATACATGAAAACACCTATGTAATTAAGTCACTTGCATTCAACCTACAGGTGAAAGGGCATGACATATCAAAAAAGTCAACAACAAAGAAAATCCACATTTACCATGTACTTCAATGATCATTATAGATTATCCATGAGCTACACCCTATTTCATGTAATAATTATATTTTTATGACTTTTATACGGGACTAACAACATTTCATCAAAATCTTTAGTTTCTAACATGATTGAGAAATCTGCAAAGAAGAAGTAGCATATGACTAACCATTTTGATACCAACCCACTGGTACCACCCTTGATTCTATGATACAAGCTTCTTGTTTTAAAGTGATCGAAATTAAAAACTTTCAGCGAAATTTCATGGTAATTCATGTTTCAAACACCAGCACAATAACAAAGTTATTTTACTAAATTCTTCATTATTTTCAAAATTAAAATATGACAAAGACAGTAAATTTCAACAGAAGTATGGTAAACACCCTTGAACTCATCATCATCATCATCATCATCATCCTTTAACATCCGTTTTTCCATGCATCATGGGTTGGACCTCATCTGCAATAAATAAGTTAATCACAATGCTGCCCCCCAAGTAAAAGGGTTAAGTAATTATTTGATGCTTTGTAACCCGGTTACAATGCTTCACTTTTACCAAAAGTGTTCTTAATGGAATTTTCTTCCAGAAAAGGCTATTATTGCTGGTGCTTATGATTTGATAATCAAGTTATTTTCTTTATTATCTTGAATCCCACATGATATTTAGCATCAGAATTATCTACATATACGCTCATAAATTCTGTTTGTTTTTTTAGTGGTTTACATTCTTTTTAGAGCTTTAAAATTTTACAACCAACCTCATCATAAATGTTACAAATATCTCTTGATATTTGTTTCCTTTAGTCAGAACAAAATGACAGAAATTTTTAGTGCCAATTGATATTTGCTTCTTATTACAGTCTCCATACTTATGTATTAATAGATGCTATATCTCTACTATTATTATAATTACTATAATTCCCCTAGCACAGAGCATACTTAAAGCTCTAAATACCACTTTATTTTAATACAAATACTCATTTAATTTGACAAATAGTTTCAATCATTAACTAAAACTTAGCTTTCTTCAGATCTTAGCTTTGTTTTTCAATGTCTTTTCTTCTTTTTGCACTTCATTCTACAATGGAATGTTGTTTTCTTAAGAATTTTGTTATCAAGGGAGAGGCATAATATTTCAATTTTAAAAGTGCATAGTAAATTTGTAAATAAATGGGTAACATGTCCATTTGCTCTGGGGACTAGTGAGAAACTGAAATGCTGCAACGAAAGTGAGAAGATATCAACTAAGCTAATTATTTGCAGCTGTTTACACATTGTTTCCAAAGTGTAGTAATTAACTTTTATACTATGACTGGTTACAATCAATTTAATTGTGTTGATTAAAATTATGTGCATTAATACTGCAATAAGTTAAGGATAACTGTATACATATTTGTTGTATATGTATGACATAAATCAGCTTTCTTCAGAGAAATTGTCTTTTATTTATTTTTAACTGTAGATGAATTTATAGGACACAACACTACACCCAGGAAAAAAATATTAGATAACCATTATTCCATTGCACTGCACTTTGGACAAGTGTCTTCTACTATAGCCCCAAGCCAACCAATGCCTCGTGAGTGAATTTGGTAGGCAGAAACTGAGTAGAAGTTGCATATGTGCATGTGTGTGTGTGTGTGTATCCCCACCACCATTTGACATTTGATGTTGGTTTGTTTACATCCTCATAGTTTGGTAGTTCAGCAAACAAGACTGATAGAAAAAGTACCAAACCTGAAAAAACAACCACTGAGATTGATTTGTTTGACTAACACCCTTCAAGGCAGTGCCCCAGCATGGCCACAGTCCATTGGCTGAAACAAATAAAAGATACTAGTATTTTACTCCAGTGTGAAAACAGAAATGTCATTTTACTGAACTGTTATCTCATTTGGAAGCTTTAATATGGTTTTATTCTTTGACATCTGAAACAAGAATAGATGCCTCTCAGACTATCAGAAATCTTAACCACCAAGCAATGGGTGAATGCTTCTTAATGTTGCAGGATGATTTATAGAGGAATGGACTGTTCAAGAGAACTACGAAGAGGGTTAACAGCAATTTCCAGTCTAATATATAAACCAATAGAAGATTATATTTTCTGAACTGTAGTCTTCAGTGGTTGTTTTTCTCATTCACAGCAAGGATATTGCAGCAGAGGACACAATAATTTAGTAATTAATCTTTTTAACTGAAGTCTTTGATGTCCTCACTCCTTGGTTTTCACACTGCTCTCATATTGATGGTAAATACACAAGCCATATGAGTATCATACATGACCCATGATCAAAGTGACTGAAACCTTCCTCTTAGCTAAGTCCCACACACAGCCTCAAATGTCAAAGTGATTCATTCATAGTTACTTGTACCAGCTAAAAGTACATGGACTATGTACTTGCAGGAGTCACCCACCACAACAAATTAGACAGTGCTTTCTCAATATGGCAACTCTTGTAATGCTATCATCTGGACTGCAGAAAAGGTTTCCTTGCATTGCACAAACTGCAAACACTACCACTCTCCAAACTAAAATCAATCCTTGTTATTCTCTTGTCAAAAGAATCTCTAACTGATTTATGTAATCTAACTTTCATTTACATCTCAATTCCGATGGTTCTATAACTAATACTCCATTGCAACTCAAAGACTGGTGTTCCTCTTCAGAATCAAGATACACTTCCACCTAGAAACCCTATACAAAGCTCAAGTGTGACCCACAATGGGGTGGTGCTGCACCATATACAGACATCATAGTTTGATTTCAAAGAAAATCCACTTGACTAATTAATTAACATTAAGCTCACAAACATACTCCTGTTTCTGGCCTACAAACATGTTGTGTCTCTTCTTTCTTCCTTTACTGCCACTAATACAGTAGCATCTTCTCATTGGAATAGTGCATTCTTGAGTCAACTTCATTCAGGCACTTCTGGCTCACTCATCTCTCATCAACCATATTGCATCCACTACACTCCCCCAGATTCCTACTGATGACCAAGCCTAGTCCTTCTTCCCCCAGAATGTTAACCCCCTAAAATTCCCTCTCTGAACAGGTTTTCCTACAGCCATCAGCTGTTTAAGAGGAATACTGGTATCAAACTTACACATCATGGAGAACTTGCAAAGTATTCAAACATAGCTCCTTCTATTTCAAACCAATAAAAAAGAAAAGAATATTTTTTGTAGAATATTTTGGAAAGTCTGATACATTTTACATGGAAAGTCTGATACATTTTACATGGAAAGTCTGATACATTTTACATGGAAAGTCTGATACATTTTACATTTTATAATTAATCTGGTTTTACTTTGACAAATACATTCCATAACCCATGATTTTTATACTGATTAATATTATTGCTTATAAACTTATACAAAAAAAATTGATTACGTTCAAAATTAATCTGTATTTTCCAAACTTCATGTTTGATTTGCAAACTACTTTCACACTGAGTTTTCTCTTATAGATTCTTAGTCTCTTATTATATGGAGCACAAAAATAGGTGCAGGCATGGTTGTGTGATTAAGAAATTCACTTTCCAGCCACATGATTTCAGGTTTAGTCCCACTGCATTGCAACTTAGGCAAGTGTCATCTATAGCCCCAGGTCAACCAAAGCCTTGTGAGAGGATTTAGTAGACAGAAGCATGCTATACATATATGAAAAAAGTATATATTTATA
>JAOPUL010003171.1:34625328-34635823 GCA_027564515.1 Octopus rubescens | reverse complement strand
ATATATATATATATACATACATACATACATACATACACACACACACAAATGGTATTGTTAATCTGAACAAAAAGTTAGAGCACACAATATAAAGTGTAAAATGTGTACAAAAAAATGACATAAAGGCAGATAGAAAATTAGGCTGTGACTGACAGCTACATTACTTCATTCATTAATTCATTGATGCCTCCATGCTTTATTCAACCAGAATGCAGTCATTTTTTAGTGTTAGTTACAAGTAAAATGCAAATTATTGCTTTGTGATGCATTGTTTCCCATTGCTTAATCAAAAGCATACATGCACAGTTTAAGCGAATGAATATATACACATATGAAGTTTATTATATGTTTACAATGGCACATGTCATATAGATGCATGCACACATACACTCACACAAGCATGATAACATCTATACATTATTGCAACTCCACATCCACATGTAGACTCGGCTTTAAAGACTCATGCACACACAAATGACCCTATGCTCTACAACATGTATTGAGTACTCCTCTCTCATTCATTCAACATAAATCGACATATGTATGTACAAACACAAAACCATATTATATATATATATATATATACATCATCATCATCATCATCATCATCATCATCATCATCATCATCATCATCCTCCTTTAACGTCCATTTTTCCATGCAAGCATATATATATATACACCATCAGCACTCTAAAACAAACAATATATTAATATATCTTAAACATACACACACATGTGTGTGTGTGTGTGTGTGTGTGTGTGTATGTGTGCACACACGCGCGTGTACACACATGTTTATTTAAACATGATATGTGCGTGCAAAGTATTTCAAGACAAAATATCTCTACAGTTATTACTAAATAATTACTTCATTTTATAGTTTTCTATTTTCTCATAATCAGTTCTGGTGAATAAACCACAATTATTCCAATCACTAGGTATCTGCTCTGACAATTGAGACATGTAATTGCTTTAAATTAGCTGACAATTAACAAATAATATTAATAAATTAAACCTATAGAAATTGAATATTTCATGTAAAACAGAAAATTTAATAAAAATGCTAAAGAATTTGAAAACAAAATGAACTTTAAGATGTTTTGCTTAGTTTGGTTCTCCAGACAAACATTTTAAACAAAATTAGTGAACAATGTCTAAAACTACGAATTTTTCTTTTTTCAATTCATCTACTAAACTATATCTGAAAGATATCTTTTATTTCTTTATGAAATACATTACCAAATCTAAGAAACAATGTGTGCAGATTTTACAATATATGGTATTTTACATTACAAACACATTCAATTTGCCATCATCATCATCATCATCATCCTTTAACGTCCGTTTTTCCATGCAGGCATGGGTTGGATGGCTTTTCCATGCAGGCATGGGTTGCCATGTATTATATATAAAGATTATATATATATATAAAGGAAGACTTTATAAATATATTGCTTTAGATATGTAAAAAGATTTCTGGTCCTACAGGTTTTAACTGCTTCATTTAACACTATTCATTGCTTCAACTTAATATTTTATTTTTCAGATAAGGTCGAATCCTGTTTTGTTCCTTGCCCAGTAGATTGTTTGATGTCACAATGGAGTTCTTGGTCTATGTGTAATGCTTCATGTGGTTATGGCTTCCGTGAAAGGATAAGAAATGTTGAACAGAGACCTTCATTTGGCGGAAGACCGTGTCCAAATTTAGGCAGTAGGGATACTGTAAGTTTTCAGGTATTTCTTTTCTTTAGTACAGTTGTTTTGAATAATATTGTAATTGAAAACAGAATTCATTGTAAATTCTTATAGTCTTCATTTATTTTTATTGTTTAAATATCATGGAAAAAAAAATGAAAATTAAATCAAACACCTACAAATGAAATATGAAAGTTATTTAGAGTAAACTGACAATGCAGTTATGAGAAGGTTTCAAAGCACAAAAAAAAAAAAAAAATAACAAAGAGAAGTTCAAAGAGATACGCTGTTTCTCATTTTATTTTATAAAGCAGTTTATATTTGTGTCCAGTTGTAACTGCAAACAGTTATCTGTGTTGACTACTCTTATATGTAAATACTGGTTTCTAACACTGGTTTAAGACAAACAAATTGTAAAGGTATATTAGCCCATTTTAATGACTAGCCATTGGTTAGAATTTACTTTATCTCCTGAGAACAATGAAAGATTTCAGAAGTCAGCTTCTGCAATATTTCAACTCTGAAGGTAAAGCTATATAACTAAATACATTTTAATCCTGTATTCTATCACATTTGCCATCCCCCCCCCCCTTCTGATATATGCTAGGTAGCCCCTATTAAGCTTACAATCCTTTTTATTCCGTATTTAGATAATGTTGTCAAAAACATGTATATAAAAGTAGCTACATTATGAAGTTGATAGAGGAAATAGACATATTAAACAATAAAATCATGTCAGAGATTAGTTTTCTTTGCACCATTGATATGCAAGTATGTAACCACAACTGGCTATTCCATGCATGAAATGGTTAACCTAATAATATTACAGACATAAAGGTTAAAACACTCTTCATATAATTTCTGCTTCACATAACAAATCGACTCTAGGTTAAAGATTTGCTCAAAATTATCACTACATCTACTTTCACTTGACTTGTGTTCGATGATTTAATCATAAAAATTTTAAGTATGAAAACAGTTAGAAAGAGAAAATAAGAAAACTCAATTTGAAATATGCACAAAGTTAGCAAATAAAATTGTATGCAACAATAAATGACAGAGCTTCAAAATCTAACAACTATGGAGATTGAACTTTAAAAGACTGGAAGTTGGACAGATTCCAATTTATGGTTACTATTAAGTTTACACTCAATGAATCTGAACTAATTACTAGAATCTCTGATGTTTGACCATCTGGTAGGTCATAGTGCAGCAGAGAAATCAAATAGTCAAACCAACTTGGAAATATGAGGTCAGGTCACAATAATATTTTCTTTCATTGTTGATTAAAAACATTGATTAGTTCAAGGGTCAATAATTATGTTGTCATTTTTCCAAATGAAATTATCCTTGAAATCTGTTAAAACCTGTATTTGTATCAATAACAACAAAACAATTGACTTCATCTTTGGATTCATAATCTATCTGAAGACCACAATAAAACTGTCATAAAACTGATGCCTAGTTCTCATTATACAAACATTATGTTGTTTATGCTTCACTTAATCCTAAAGAATTGACTGTCAAAAAACTTTTGAAGTCGAGCAAATTATAGCTTATGTATTTGCCATTCTTTTTTTCTTTAGTTGTCAACTGTTATATTGCATTATATAAATGCATCACATCCTTTAGCTTCTTTCCTATAGTTTTATTATTTCTCTCCCCCCCCCACTCTCTCATTATCTCTTCTGTCCAGACCTAACAGAGGAATATATTTTTATCAATTGTTTTGTATTTAAATCCTTTAGTCTATTTCTGTGTCAACCTACACAGGATTAATACATTGCATATGAGTGACTAGACAAAAAAAAAATCAACTTGTTAAGAGAAAGTTTACCAAATAATTTCTATTTCAATTGATTGGATATACATTCATGTTTATTTTATAAATTTTAAATATTGAACAATTATTTCACTTTTGAATTTGTTTCACAAGTTTCTTGATGTTAAATTGTATCTTGAAACAGATGTTACTGTGTCCTGGGAGGGTCACTTTGTCAATATTACACATACTTTACATGTATTTTACTAGTCAAGAGTTAACTAATTAATTACTAATTTATCAGTTGGCTTGTCAGAGTCCTTATGTTGTTCTTAGCAACTTGATCAAAGATGTACCCATCATGCACCATTTCTGTCATGATGTATCCATTAGGTGATTGATCAAACAATTAGTCAAGCAATCAATTAATTAATTGATTAATTCGTTAACTGGTTGATTAATAGTAAAAATAAGTGAAACAGAACCAAGTGTGTATGTGTGTTCTAATTAGCAATATGACCCTCCCAAGCTACAATATTCAATAAATACTGTGAGAGAAAAGAAAAATATGTCCTTTTCATTCTAAGAAAAT
Source organism: Octopus rubescens (assembly GCA_027564515.1). NCBI lineage: Eukaryota > Metazoa > Mollusca > Cephalopoda > Octopoda > Octopodidae > Octopus > Octopus rubescens. The sequence goes on along the minus strand of JAOPUL010003171.1, from coordinate 34,631,774 downwards.
ATTTTGAAGCAATTATTTTGAAATGTTACTGTCAAAAAATATTTATTGTGATATATATAAGCATGTAACCTATTAATTTATGATCAGGAATATTTGTTAGTCTATAACAAGTCAAACTTGATTCTAAATTAATAGTTAATTAAGAATATCTTCAAACTGCAGTTTTAATACTGAAACTATAAAATTGTTGCTAACCTTGAAGCATATTCAGAATGATAAACTTGAAAATTCAATTAAAATTAATAAGTGTATTCTTTTTATTTGCACATTTTATAACTAATTTGTTAAACATGCACTGACTAAAAAACATAATGACAAACAATTAAGAACTAATTATTTCTAATATCTTCACTTTCTATATTATCAAAAGAACTGAAAAGCTAATTCAGTTTCAGTGTTTTATTATTATTTTTAAGGGTCAAGTCTTCCAGCAAGAAAGAGAAAAATATACTTTGACTGTCATTCTCTTTATTTGCTTGTACTGATTAACTGACTTTTTCTCTGAGACGGAGCAACAAGCTAATAATTAAATTGATTTTTCATTAACCTGATTGTTTACAAATCTACAACTAACATACATGGCTAAACTTTGTATATACTTTAACAAATCTATATATTGCTGTTTTAATTGTTAGACTATATGGAATGATTTTGGACCTTTCTATTGATGCTTAAGACCCCAAGTTGCAATTTGGGTGTTCCCTATCCATGCAGGTCTCTGTCTTCATACCATTGATGTTTTCCATGGGAAAGGCAGGGCTGATGCAGTTTAGCACCATCATCACAGGTGACAGATACTGCAAGGTATCTACCACCAACAAAAATAACAATACACTAATAATTCAATCAATCCTCTCTACCTTGGACTGCTACTTTAGCAGAAGGATGAACAGCAATGTTGACCATAGCTGGATTTAATTAAACTCAGAGTGTAGAGATCTAAAAAAAAAAAATTAAAAAAAGGTATTAGTGCATCTAATGTTCTAACAATTGACTAATTTAGTGCCTTTGTTGTGAGATTATGAGTTTAATTAATATATAAATAATAAGTATTTCAGTTATGTGAATGGCTATTAAATAAAGTCTTAATGAAGTAACTTAATTAGCTACATGATGGAAGCAATGATTCCATAAGTGACAAACCTTGGCTAAGCAAGTTATTTGATTTAGTCATGATCTGTTTAACCTCAACTGAACCCTGATTCAGCAAGGGTAGCATTAAAGACATTCCAGCCATGATCACACCCCCCCCCCAACCAGTTATGGTATTTCTAGTTATTCAATAGGTCCTTCCATTTCTAAGACAGCTTGGTGGTGATTTACCAGAAATTTGGCTGCTATTTTTAATACAGTGAACAACTATGTCAACCTTTAAGGAATTAAGATGGTTCTGATCCTGATAGCTAGATATAGTTGAAACATAAACCTCCTGTTTTCACCACAATATCAATGGTAATACTCTCTCGTATTGGAATCAATGTATTGGAGGCTGCTCAGCAAAGTGTGTTGTAGGAATGAAGCAGGAATTACTTGTTTCATTATCTATTGATGCCTTAAATTTAAAGCATCATTGATGATACAATATGGGGAAGCTATGAATGTAAAATAATGGTTGACAATTTTGTAGAGTCTAAAACCAAAAATATAAATCTACATTTCTATGAAGTAGATATCAGTAACATGGAACTGGTGAGACATAACATTCCACTTTCAAACAACTACATATCTTCACATATTCATAACACTAAACCAAGCTAAATTAACTTTACCGATGTCACTATTATCTGAGACTGCTAAAGTACCATACTAGACAATTTACAGTATTGTTCTTCTTCCAAGTAAAACATCTCTTGGTTAAACTTTAACGACTGGAGATTGTTACAAGTAATACCATGCATGTACTAGAGCTGAATCCTTTAATTCAAAACTCTTTTTGCACAAATGTGTCCTTGTGCTGCCAATCTAACTAATTATTATTAATTGAGTATACTTAATATATTTTATTTCTTAGTTGTTTAAAGGATATATATATATATAAAGATCTGATTGAAAAAATGATAATCTTCTAAGTTAACTTAACCTACTTGCACTTAGTAATTATTCAAGTAATTGTCACTCATCCAACATATACTCAACATATCCCTCGCTAACATTTTTTTACATGTGTGATAAACCCTTCTGTCCGACTTAACCCCACCCATTATACTGTCATTTGAATCCCCCCCCCCCCAACACTAACCATGTCACCTAATTCAGTGGAACTATCTATGACTTCTAGTATGTCATCAGGGCAAACCAAAGATATATTTTCAAAATCCTAGTTATTTGTCAAATAATCTGGGATGAACTTGCACAGATTTTGCACCAACTGCTTAACACACAGGTAAATTTCTCATTGGTCTTTGTAATGTTAGAATTTAGTCCATTTAATCTTATCAATGCTTCCAGATAAGAAACTATTTCTAAAATATTTCTGCAAGGAGACCCATGATAAGGTTCCTGATCTGTGATAACAAATAAATCATAATTTGTTGCTAAAATATAAACCTTGCTTTACAGCATCTTCATTCTCTGCCTGAACCACTAACTTTCTTAGTCACTACTAAACAACTAAGAATAGAATAAACTCAAGTCTGCTCTATATCTATCTTACTGGAAACAAGATCTATAGTTCCACATATTCTTCAAATACCAATCTCCATTTAATTTATGTGTTGTTATGGATTTCCTATAATTCTTTCTTCTTTTTCTGATATGTTCCAATTAACTCATCATGTCTATATCTGCTTTGATCATATACTTGTTAATATCCATGCAGATATACCAGTCTTTGAACATAACAAATTGTACACCTAACTGAATGTACTAGATAATACCAATCAACTTAAATCTTTCAACACTTAAATAAGCTTCTATTTGACTGGCAATGACCATAGCAAATTATGTAAACCTAGCTCTCCACTATTCTCTTCATATTCTTTGTATAATAGTTTCTTATAGTCACCTTGCCATACCTCTTTTCCCTCTCAGAGATAGCATTTGCCATTTAAATGCATATCTACCCAATGACATCCTGGTTCACATAAATATCTTACAATCCAAAATTCTTCATTCTTTTCATCCTTACCATACAAAACATTCAGAAAACTCCAGCCTGATGTTTTGTTTGCCAGTTAGTGATTACGTATCTCATACAGTCTCTCAATTTCTTCTAGATGCCACTTGATTCTTACTTGTTTACTAATAAACTATTTTATTACTATGTTGTCCATACCTACCTGGATGGAACTCATCAGCAATCACAGAACTGGTCATTAGCCTGAAGTAATTTGTCCTAATAGAGTGTCTAATTGTCTCATATTATTTCCTAGGCCAGACAAAAGAGGTAGTACAAACCTTTTGAGAGTTATAACATCTATTGTTGCAAGTAGACACCTGCAGGGAGGGAGTTCTACAGGGTTCACTTTCTAAAGAGGAAGGAATAGGTACAGTGGTAGGGGCTGGCAGAGTTATACATAAGATGGCTATTGAAAGGAAAAGAGACAGGTGAACTAGGAGTGCCAGTGCCATATTTAACATTTAAATAACTATTTGAAATATGGACCTTATAATATTCTTCAACTTTCATAACATCATTCTAGTCAAGATGTCTTCAAAATGTCTTTCACCATAAATCTACAAATCATTCCTCTAAGAAGAGAAATAAATTCTCCAATAGGTTGAATGTTGGTCTGATCCTTGCCAGAACAAAGCTGGTTTAGCTCTCACATAAACCTATGTAACGATTGATCTTGTTTTCTGAAGTTCTCATTACAATTGCTATGATTACTTTCATCACAAAACCTGGCTTTGTTCTCTAATTAAACTTTCTAGTTTCTGGATTATGCCATCAGTCAAAGAAGAGATACATGCTATACCTTGTGTTGCATTAGTTTTAGTTAATATTGTAAGTGTAATAATGTTGACAGAGACATCATTAGGTTTAGAGAATATGAATACAAACCTAATTTATCATCTTGAATTTAATTATAGCTACGCTCTAATTTCTCACCATTATTTCTATTGTTTGCAGGCAGAAATACAAACTAAACTTTGCAAAGCTGATTGTAAGGAATATGTATGGAGACATAATGGATGGTCTTCTTGTGTGTATCGATCCCAAACAACTTGTGGAAAAGGCATACAGACACGTCGTGTAATGTAAGTAGACAAAATATCATTAATTATTATGTTTATATTACATTCTAATAAATCTTTTAAACACTGCTAGAACTGAACCCTTATGTTATTATCTGCTATTGTATCAATATTGTTTACCTTTTCTGAGGCTAAATTAATTCTCGCCAAACCTGATCAAAATTTCAGTTGGCTTCAGCCAATATTATATAATTCTTGTAGTGATGAAGAACTCCTTGTTGATATACCCTGTGATTTACAGAGCAAGCAGTTTGCAATGCCCATTATAATCTACATAATATTTTAATGATAGTAAATTTCTCTATAGAAGAGCAACAGTAGAATTTTTATATTTTTAGAAACAGGTCATTATTGATTCCAAATTCACATTCTACAATAAAATGTAATTTTGAGCACAAAACAGTGAAACTTTGAAAATTGTTTTTGTATACTATATTTATTACAATGGCAATTTTGCTCAGATTTTATTTAATTCTTTGAAGCCTAGATTCTAAGACTGAATTGTTCATGCTTCTAATATTCAGTTTTCAACCAGTAAAATTGTATTTATGCTCCTCTAAATCTACATATCAATGATTAGAAAATTCAAAGACTTTCTCTGGGTGGTTTTATAGTTATAAATATTTGGTGTTTAAAATAGCAGCATTGCTGTAAAAACAATTAACACTATCCTATTTATTAAGTACTTAACGCATCATCAGTTGAGATCTGCTAGTTTTCCATCATAATGGACAGTAAATGAACACACTATATCATAAAGAATTTATCATTAATGAATCTGTTCTATATAATGACAATTAGCTTTGGCTGCTAATCATCATCTGAGGTTGATTCTGATTCAAAATTTCTCTTTTATTACCTTATCTGAATGCTAATTTTTAACTACCTTTAATTGAAATATGTCAGGAAAGTAAACACAAGAAAGTTCATCTAATATTGTCAAGCAATTTATTTAAATTTCACTGCTAATGCACATGGAAGAGTGCTGTGAAAGCAATTTTGCTTCTGGTTAGAAAAATTAGACTTTCTAGTTTACGTAATCATTTTTTATCTGTATTAGTGTGCATTTAGCTGCATACTTATGTGCATAAGGACATACTCAAGATAAAGCAAAGATTTACTCTTGAATAAGAATACAAAAAAAAAAGATAATTTTATTTTTATACACACATATCATCATCATCATCCTTTAACGTCCATTTTTCCACGCAAGCATGGGTTGGACAGTTTGACTGGAGCTGGTAAGCCGGGGGGCTAGCACCATACTCCCGTCTGATTTGGCTTGGTTTCTACAGCTGGATGCCCTTCCTACCGCCAACCACATTTACAGTGTGTGCTGGGTGCTATAAACATGCCACCGACACCGGACTTTCGATGCTCGGGTGCTTTTAACGTGCCACCAGCACCGGACTTTCGACGCACGGGACGTCGCCTCTTGTACAGCCACTTCCGTATGACATTTGAGAGTGACAGCCATAATTTGCCTCGAACAACTCGCTTCCCAAAAACAGACCAGAGACAATTGAGAATTGCATTTTGCCTCGCACAAATCGCTTCCTGTACAACCATAAGAGAGACAAACTGAGAACCGCATTTTGTCTCGTACCACTTGCTTCCGGAGCCTTGCTGTTGGCCTGGAAACGCCTTTTAGCAACTGAACTCTTCATGCCACCTGCCGCCTCAAGCAGCAAGACATTTGCCGTTGCTGCTGCCCCAAGCAACAAGACATTGTCATGCTGCCGCCGACGCTACTGCCTCAAGCAACCATACATATCCATATATCCAATATGTATGTATATATATATATATATCATCATCATCATTATTTAGTGTCCATTTTCCATGCTGGCATGGATTAGACGGTTCGACTGGAGACTGGCAAGCCGGAGAGCTGTACCAGCTCCATTCTAGTTTGGCTTGATTTCTATGGCTGGATGCTCTTCCTGATGCCAAACACTCCATAAGTGTAGTTGGTGTCTTTTTTTACATGTCATTGGCATGAGTGCCTTTCACATGTCACCAGCAAGAGCGTCTTTTTACATGTCACCGGCACTGACAACAACTACGATTTCTATACATGTAAGGAATTTCCTGTTAGAGAAATTTTCAGAAAGAATATTTTATGTATTAAAAGATATTCCATTTTCCTGTTTTGTTTATATATATATATATGTGTGTGTGTGCGTGTGTGTGTGTATATATATATATATATATATATATATCTTTTATCTGTTACTTGTTTCAGTCAT
>JAOPUL010003171.1:34597219-34612055 GCA_027564515.1 Octopus rubescens | reverse complement strand
GAGTGTTTTTAACGTGTCACCAGCACGAGTGTTTTTAACATGTCACCGGCACGAGTGTTTTTAACGTGTCACCGGCATGAATGCTTTTAATGTGTCACCGGCTTGAGTGTTTTTAACATGTCACCAGTACTGGCCATGATTTCAAGTCTTCTCAAGCACAGCAGAACGCCAACAGTTTCGGTCACTAGTCATCACTTCCATGAGACTCAACATCCGAAGATCATGTTTCACCACCTTTTAGTGCAAAAATGCTTACACATGCACATATATACATCCAAAGATCATGTTTCACCAACTCATTTATATATGTAAGGCTTTTGATTCCAGACCTTGCTTCCACACTTGAAATTTCTTCTCTAGTTCTCGGAGTGACTCTGCAAGGTCGTCAATATAGATGATTTCCCATGGCTTGTATGGCTCTCACCAGCCATTCATCAATCCCTAGTTTCTGCATTGACCACCAGATAAGGGAGTGAGGAACCCTGTCAAAGGCCTTTTCCATGTCAACAAAAGCCAGGTACAGGGGTTTATTTTTGGATAAGTTCTTCTCTTGCAGCTGCCTTACCAGGAATATATATATATATATTATACATTGTTATTTCTGTTTCATCAGGTTGCCGGAAAACCAAAATTTAACTTACAAGAATTTTGTGAAGTTCCTTGTGATGTTGACTGTTTACTTTCAACTTGGTCATCTTGGGGTCCTTGTAGCAAATCATGTGGATTGGGTAAGTTTTGAAAAATTGATAAGACCATGTGAAAAATAGTGTGTATATACATATTTTCATTCTTTTTGCTACATTATTCTGGTATATTTCAGTTGTATCAATGTTCAGTTAATGCTGCACTATCAATTTATAACAGTATTGTGATCCTAAAATCACTAATATAAATATAATTATTTTATGTGGGTATATAATTATTTTCATAATTACAAACAAAACCTTAAAAAGAATATTTTCTTTCTTTCTCTACAGAACACATTGACTTTTCCTTAATATTCTCAAAAATATTGTCTTAAATTAGCCAACATATTTCAATAAAGATGACAAAACTAGGAGACAACTGCTTAGGACTGAGGAATGTGTATCATGTTAGACTATACATAACTGTGATATAAAGGTAACCAATTAAATGTCCTCAAGTTGTTACAAACAGACTTAATGAAGTTCTTGATTGACTATAAACTACATTAGTAATTGTCTTTTTGTATTTATATGGAACATTTTGACTGTCCCAAATAGTTTCATTTAGACAGTAGCAATAGACAATTGATACAAACAGATTCACTTGAAACAAGTTTCTGCACCAGTAGTCAGAACAGAGATTTAAGTTACTTGGTGTGATAGCCTCAAGAAAGTGAAGTAATTAATGTTATAGTAAAAGATTCTACCAATGTTCACTGACATACCCAGAAACATACACAAAAACAATGTATGTCATAGTAATACAAGAGTGTGTGAGACTATATACTTAAACATTTTCCTCAGTGTACACTTCGTGTTAAGGCTCTGATGAAGCTTTAAGCTATTACACTGTCACTCACTTCCAAGTGCACAGTTCGTTATTGCAGAAACAGCTATAAGCCAATGAATGGGATTACATAACTCCTGCGCTTAGGTCATTTATTTAAACACACACACACACATACACACATACATACACACACATATAAATACACACGCGCATGCGATACAAATTCAACAATCATGAAATTGTATGGCACTGTAACTATGTAGCCAGACTTTGAGAAGAACAGATGTTGAAATATCTTGTCTGTTTCAGTTTGATAAGGGAATAAACACAAATGGTAGCCATATTAATTAAAAAGTAACTTGATGTTATTATTGGATGACGAAAAACACTTGATTCTTTCGGCAAGGGATGGGGGATGGAGGATAACGAGTGTTTAGAATCTTAATTGCCAATGTTGCCAAAGTTGATAAACATAACATTGAATATATAAATTGTCAGTTAAAAGCTTAATTTTCTGAAATTTGACACACGAGGAGTGATTAATATTTGAAATTCTATGTTCATGGTGTATTACAATATGAATGTAGAACAGAAGAAAGAGAAGAATGGAAACAAAACAATACAAATAATAGACAAAGTCTAATTTAATGGTTTAAAGGACTGGATTTAATACCTTATAAATTAAAAAAAAGTTGGTGGGATGAAAGAAATGCTAATTTCAATAGAATAACTTGTTTTGTTATTTGTCACAAATTGATTAACACACATTGTTTTCAGGATTTTAATATTTAAAGTATTTTTGTAAATCTTAAATGGCTGTACAAGTTTGTTTACTTTCAGGCGTTTATGAGAGAAGCCATTACATGGATGGACTTTCATATTAAAACCTCTTTTAAAATATTTGAAAATTTATATTAAATGCAATTTGTTTCTAAATTGGCTTTTATATTGTTTGCTTGTTTTTTTTGTCCATTGAATGCCTTAATAGTGAATATTACAGAAGACATTTTTTAATAGAAAAATAGCATACTTGATATTTTTCTACAGAAAGAGATTACTTTTATCAAATTTTTAACCAAAATCAAATATTTTCCTTTCTGTTCTATAATCTAAAATGTCTTATATTTTGAAGTGTATGAAGACTTAATTATAAGTTTTTGTTGTTGACAAGAAAATATTATTTCTACAACCAGAAGAATTCTAATTCTGTTTTATAGATTCTAGAATTCTTTCAAGATAGAATTTCAATTACATGAAAATATTTCAATAGTTTCTCCATATAAATGTGTCAAAAGTTTTGGTGCTTTTTTGGTATTACTCCACATGGCAGATACTTCAAATTTATTTCCATTGGCTCATTGTGCCGGTGCCACGTGTAAAAAGCATCTAGGATGTTCTGTAAAGTGGTCAGTGTTTTGAAGGGTATCCAGCTGTAGAAACCATTCCAAAACAGACAATGGAACTAGGTGTGGCTCCTGGCCTTGCCAGCTCATGTGAAACGATCCAATTCATGCCCACGTGGAAAACAGATATTAAATGATGACGATCAGAGTGCCATCTCTTCATTGGCCATTTTGACATAACTAATTTTAGACTAAGCATGTACATATAGAGATTAAAAGCCCTATGTGTTTGTCTTTGGTATTCCATGACCACCCACATCTTTTTGTTTTTTAATGTTTTCAATTGTGACAATCTACTTGTTCAAGAGCATTCCAATTAGAATCATCCCACAGTCCAATTATAACAATCTCATCTTATTTAAGGCCAAACTCCCTCTTGTCACACCCTACCAATTGGTATTTAAAGACACATTGGATAATATAGTCTGGAGTGCAGATTGCTTGAAAAATAAACCATGAGATGGTCATAGATGGAATACCTTTGATCATTAGTCTGCTGGATTAGCGCTGACCAGAGGTTAGAGAACAATAACAATGAGGAATCCTGCATGTGTCTACACAATCTGCTAGAAATAGCAGCCAAGGCAAAACTGAAATGTCTTTAATCGTAGAGGTCAGTTGGATCAACACAAAACAATGGCTAATCAACAACAGACTATTGTTCTCTCCAGGTGGAAATCTATCTCCTCTGTGTCTAATACACTGACTGACCACATGAACACTTCCTTCTTAGATGAGATGAGTCTGTTCCTAGCTGTTGTTGTTGTATAGCCCCCAGTCAGCTCTGGTCCAGCAGACTTATAATTAAAGGCACTCCACTTATAACCATCCAGTCATACACATACACACACACACACACAATACACACCTATTAGTTATTAGAGTCAGAAGCTATGTTAGTAACAAATAGCAATCTTTATATCCTACTTAATGTGGATATACTTTAAAAACATCATAAAACTGCTGTATTTGTCATGAGAAAACATCTTGTATAGTGCCGAAAAGTACAAAATATCAGTAATTGACACAACATGTCCAGCACCAGTGGTGGAACTGCTAGATCTTGTGATTTCTGCATGTTTATGCTTCATCAACAGCATGTATCTGCTATCATCATATGCTAGCCAAATTTCATCCATACTGATATATAGAAAAATAGTTTCTAGTCACTGGTGTTGCAAATAACTTGTGAGCTGGGTAAAAATTAGCTATTTGCAATGGAAGCAGTATTAGTAACAAATAGCAATTGCATAAAATCACATGATCTAGCAGTTTCACCGCCATTGCTGGAAAGTTTTAGCCTGCTGCTGCTATTCTCTGCTTCTACAACTATACAAGATTCTTTCTCATGACAAATACAGCAGTTTTATGATGTTTTAAACTATATCTGCATTAAGTAGGGTATATATATATATATATATCAGTCATTATCAATTAACATCTATTTTCCATGCTGGCATGGGTAGGATGGTTTGACAGGAACTGTCATGGCAAGAGCCACACCAGGCTCCAACTGTCTGTTTTGGCAAGGTTTCTATGGCTGGATGCCCTTCCTAACCCCAATCATTTTACAGAGTGTATTGAGGGCTTTTTACTTGGCACCAGTACTGACAGGTTCACCAAGTACCTTGCAAGACAAAAAACCCTCAACTGTGGGTGGAGGAATAGTATTGACGGGGTATGGCTTTGTGCCAGTTGAGATATTTAGGGTATACAGGGGACAGATATAGGTGTGTTGCTGTAGAGTAGATACATGGATACCCCAGTTGGAAAACAAAAGGAAAGTATGTATGTATAATATATATATATATGTGTGTGTGTGTGTGTGTGTGTGTGTATATATATGTGTGTGTGTGTATGTATGTATGTATGTATGTATATATATATATGTATGTATATGTGTATATATCATCATCATCATCGTGTGTGTGTGTGTGTGTGTGTATTAATAAATATGTTCATTTTTTTTTCATCTAGTGTCCTATTGTTTGATATATTTATAAAAAGAAAACACATGCCATTGCTCAAATACGTTTTGTTCATATTTATATTATGTGTCAAATACAAAGCATTTTTAATCTCCATATTTCCAGCATCTATATTTAGTCTTGGTGAAAAAGAAAATGGAAAGAGAATAGTCTGTACATGGTCATGTGAAAAGAGCCAATGAAAAAATGACATTCAAACTTCCACTGTGTGGTGTTAAATCTTAAATGTGGAAGGCAAAATTTTCTTTGGTGTTTCAATGATAGGTACCAAGCACCAACAGGTATCTTCTGGAAAAGATTTGATAGACTGATGGGAAAACTGGAGGTCAGAGATAGTTTAGTAAGGTTAATCAATAATACTTGAAATGAGCTTGAAGCAATGTTTAATATTCAGACTGAGTATGTGATATAAGGGGACTGGGTGAGTATAGGTGTTAAGAGGAGTAGAGAATACTGTTAGAGTGATAGAATAAAGAGAAATAATATTTGAGATGAAGGGAATTGATGAATAGCATCTACTAGAAGCAATAGCACCAACAAATGTAGAAAGGCTGGTTGGCCGCATGGCAAAGGATCAGATTGCTTGTAATGTGTAAGAGAGGGAACTTGTATTGTGTGCACGAGAAAGAGAAAGTGTGTGTAATGTGTGAAAGAGAGAGAGAAAGAAAATTTGTAATGTGGTTCTTCTTTTGCAAGAGTTTTAATTAAAAGTACATAAATTCATCCAGGTAATGTAAGCTGTAAATATTGTGCTGCTGAAATGGCTGTTGGTTGCTGGATTACAGGACTTGGTTAGGTGGAGAATATGGAATTACATATCTAAAACAACATCCTCTTCTACTCATTTCCCAGTCTCAGTTGAGACTGAATGAATCCTATTTTCTGTCAAAATAAAATTAGCAGGAAACCAACCACTCAACTATTTTGGAATGCCAATGGGATCATGAAGTAAAAGCTGTTGAGTGGAATGAGCTGCTATAATCAGTTGCTCTAAGTGAAAGAAACTCATGCCTGAGTAGGGTTTTTCAGGGGTGCAGAGATTAAGAATGTTTGGAAATATAGTGATTTAACCAGTGATACACATGGCAATCTAAGGAATATGTTATTATATAGATATACTAGGCCTTTAGCATTTTAGACTCTTTCTCGATGCCACAATGAAACAAGATTGGTTGTGATAAGTTGATGTATTTTTTCTTACTAGAACTTAAGGAAGCAATTAAAATATGCAAAATCTAAACATTCAACAATATAGAAAAACAATGAAAATTGGAGAACTACACTTCTTTAAGTAATATTTTGAAACATAAAAGATGCCAACATGTGTTTCTGCTATGAAGGAGCTTTACGATCTCTATATTAAAATCATTTAAGAGAACTCTTAAATTTCCCTTTAGGGAAATGCATTGAAAATGTTCCATAGCACTATAATCAATTTAATATGAATTGTTTACTCATACAAAACCATCAAACCTAGAGATCCTAAAGTGTCTACATAGCAGAAACATGTAATGGCATTTTATGTTGTAAAATATCAATTAAAAATGTGTAATTCTCCATTTTGTCTTTCTAATATACTCTGGAATTTTATGCAAAATTCTTTGAAGAAAACTCTGGACTTACTAATCGAATGGGAGTGCAACTGTAATTGTTTGATCTACACAGTTCCTAATGTTTCCTACTGGTCGATATAGTTAGCCAAGTTTAGAGTGCAATATAGTGCTTATAAAGTATCTGCCCAGATTTTGAAATCCCTATTCCTTTGTAGTCAAGAATATATATAGGAAGTTGGAATTTCCTCTTCTTTTCAATCATTATGTAGAAGAGATATAAATGAGATATTTCAGGCTTTGGTAAATAGCAAAAGGAATTAGATATAGTTAAATTTTAGCCAGATTGTTTGAGAGTATTACAGATGACAAATAAGAATGAAGTATTCCAATGTTTCATAACTACAAGGTTTGGCTTACATAAACATTCCTTCAGATGTTTATTTACAAAGAGAGAATTGCAATAATCACTAGTCCCTAATATCTGCTACAACAGAATAATGGTTATGCCTGTAAGTATCATTGTGAATAAACAATATCATATTGGTTCCATATAAAATAGTAAATACATCCCCAGAAAGGTACAACAATGGCATTGTTTTGTATCCTTAAATTATTTACAAGAATAACATTTCAGTTATAATGCCTTATTTTCCACTTTTTCATTTCATATTTATTCACCTGATGTGATGTGTAATAAATAGATGTCAAATCCAGTGTATATATCTATAACTGGTATATCTATCTGTAAACTTGTAAATCTATTACTAAACCCTAAACAAAAAGAAAAAAAACCTTTTCTTGTAAATCAGTCAGAAATATTGACCAACACAAGGTCACATGTATGGCTGTGTGGTTAAGTTTGCTTCACAACCATGTACCTCTGAATGCGCACGTGTGTGTGTGTGCGTGCGTGCATGTGTGAGCATATCTGGTTGTACACACGTGGAAGTGTGACAACCTTTATATATCCCACACTCATCACTACTTAAGCTAAGTAATGGTGATGTTGGCATTCCTGCCCACATTATGACATATCATTCTCCCCATTCAAAGAACTGTGGAATGAAGATATTCATCACTTGAGAAACATGTGATGGTTGGTGACATGAAAAGAACCTGATTGTGAAATTCTACCCTAAATACATCTCTGACTATGTTGGCATAGTAAAAAAGAAAAAAAAACAATGGGCATTAAACAAACAAAAGAACTATTTTATAGACAGAACATCACTTATGACACCTCTAAGGATTATCTTTTGAGATAGTGATAACAATCAATTGATATTTAACATGAAGGCCATGTTTGTATTTCCTACTTATTGAAAGCATATTTTTTTTAATTATTAAAAGTATCTGTACAGGCCTAACCATTTAACTGTTAGTAAAACTGACCTGCTACTAGTCAAAGAGCCAACAAGTGAAAAATCCCGAGAAATTCTCTGTGCACAATGGGAATCTAAAGTTGGGAGGTATATCATGGGTACATCATCACAGATGACTCTCTACCCAAAGTTTTCATGATGATGTCATGCATATACAAGAATACACATTTAGACATTTGTATAAATTGTTACAATGTGTATATTCCTAATTATCTATTTGTTAAATCATAGAATAAAGCAAGAACAGCTAGGAATTCATGGCAATTGAGATTAAATATATCATCAGCCATATGGCTTCTAAACAACTACAGGGTAGTTTGGATACTGTTCTAGTGCTGCTTTTTTTCCTACTCTTTAAGATCCTTAACCCTTTAGCATTCAGCTTATTCTGTCAAATGTAATTAGCTTATTTATTCACACTGTTTTGAATTAAACATGAATTATCTTGTAGCTTCCAGATTTCGATGATGTGACAGTTAAATTTTACAATGACATTGTAGGATAAGTGTGAGAGACCAGATCTAGCTGATTTCAACATAAAACAGGTAGAATATTTTGGTCTGATATGGCTGATTTAAATGCTAAAGGATTAACGTGTTCTTTTACACTGATGAAATTTTTCAGCATAAGATAAAAAATTCAATAAATTTATTTATTTTCAATGATATGACTAATTATATTAAAATATTATACATCATATTTTCGAATACACAGCTTACAAAGTTTAATCTTATTACTTCAGCCATTATTTATTAATAGAAACAAATCACAATAATAAAAATAAACCACAATAACCACTTGAAAACATCATACCTAAAGCAAATGCCAAGTTTAACACTCTCCAAGAAAATCTCATAGACATCCTACAATACCTACATAAAAACAGATTTGCATAACCTGGAAATCTTTTTGATAGCTAAACATTCTGAGACACTTTTGTAAACACAATACCCAAAATAATTCATGTATGTATTTGTCTCCAGAACTACATTTCTATAGATGTAGCATGTTTTGCATTATTCTCTCCAACAACTAAACTGCAGTGATTCAAACTTATCAAGTTTACAAATGAAACGCTGTTTCACAATTAATGTTTCCAAATAAGATGAAAAGGATTTGTAAATCAGTTTTGTTCCCTCTTTCCACCCACCCAATCATGCACAAAGTAACTGATGAAAATATATGAAGAATTTTATCCTCTGAATATACAAACATGTGCTTGATTTTTATATGCTTACTACCAAACAGAATCTATTTCTTGTTTTAGTTATGAAAACTAACACATTTATCTTTCTGCAGCAATTTAAAAGTGTTTATTCTTTTTATATATATTACTATAACAAAACCAAACAACTAAACAAACAATTTAACTTTAGTTTGTTGTTAATATCAGTACACTTCAAATAAGATAGAAACCTCTCATATATTAAATGTACCAAATGATTTATACAAGTATGAAGAGAAGAATCTATGTTGTTCATAATATCTCAATTTATGAATACTTATCTGTAAAAATCCAACTACAAGAGTATTTTTTTTCTTTTCTAACAAGTTACTCCATTTAAATGGGTTGGACAGGTCTGCTTCATTACAGCATTTATTCAAGTGCTATCTCATCAGTGAAGTCTAACATTCTCAAGAATTCTCCACAATTTTACTTACGACTACTACTACCAACTCCCAACATTATCTACTACACAAGCATCATCAATTTACATTACATTTCCATGCCAATGCAATCATCTTTTAACATACATCTGCTGCCGATGTATTTTTATGCTGAGTTGCTTTCTCAATTTATCTGCTTTCAGCTTTTCTTGCAAATTAACACCACATATCCAATGGAACATACTGAATTAATTTCTATTCAATTGCTACACATGACCTGCAATAGCTCCATGTTTTACTATCACATATTAAACTCGTATATATATATATATATATATATAGCTTTACATCTTCACAGAAACTCTTGTTGCTCACAGAAGGAAGTAATCTACAATATGTCTTCTAGTTATCATTATCTTTTCTAGCATTAAATATATCATCCTGCTAAAATAACTTATCTGCCATTATTTAAAGTGTTTATGTATCCAATGCACCACTACATAATGTTTATTCATATCCTTTATCAGACAGCCTGTGGTCTTTTGCACACATAAAATTTACACTGACCAAAATTCAACCTGTTCAGGTATACACTGTTAGGGAATCAAAGCATATTGTTTTGATATTCAATTGATTCTGTTAGTGAACAGAGACTATTGTACATGACAACTTTTACAGTTTGAAGTTAATTAGTGCCCTTCAATGTAACTGTCAATAAGGCAGCTAAATTTTCTCAGACATTTAAAAATGCATCAAATAGAAAATGCATTAAACAGAAAATAACATTGCTAATATAAGGGTAAAATGGTTTGGTGTTTGTTTTAATGAATGGATTCTGTATCAAAATGATGAGTAACACAGATTTTTACTTTCACCCAATAAGGTGAAAGCATGGTTATGTGGTTAAGAACATTACTTTGTAATTATAAACTTAAGTTCAATCCCACTGTGCAGCAGTTTGTGTCCTCTACTCCTGCTCTGACAAACAAATGCCTTGTAGGAGGAAAAATTGGTAGACAGAGAGTAAATGGAAGCCATCAAATGGATGTACAGACAGAGATAAATATGTGTGCAAGCAAGTTGTCATTTCCACTTCTCAAATGGGATTGTGTGAATGCAAAAACAGTGCTGCTATATTTTTATTCCTAATGAACATTACATCCTGTAGCTTCTGTGCTCTCAAAGGAATTTTTTTAAAAATCATATTTGTAAAAAAAGGAAAAAGGTTTGCAGCAGGAAGAGCATCCAGCTGTAAAAATACTGCCTCAAATAAGTACACATCCAACCAACAGTAGCTTAGAAAAAGAGGTAAAACAAAGAAACAATCTAGATAGCTTTTCATTGTAAAGACACTAAAATTCAAATCAAGGGTGGATGATTAATCATGCGAGATAACAATCTGCTAACTTTTTTTGACTACAGTTTAGTTTACAACATTTTACCTACTTCCTTGTATTAATTGTTTTTTTCTTATGTTTTATTTATCAAGTGCAATAGCATATTGCACAATACTACCAATACAAAGAAATCTCTATTACACACATTGTCTTTCATTATTTCATTTGTTAATATGTTCAGGTACATCACAACGACAAAGATATGTTCTACAAAAGGCAGTTGGGTATGGCAGGCCATGTGCCAGTCAGTTGACTCAAATGAAGCCCTGCGTATTACGTGGTTGTTTCAAATGGGATGTTACAGAATGGACCGAATGCTTTACTGAGGTAACACCTTTATTAGACAGACAGATTTGTGTTTATTTTTTATAACCCTGAATTTTGATTTTTCAAATTGGAAATTTTTGTATAGTGTTTTTTATCTATTAAATTTTATTTTTATCTTGAAATTCAAGCAACTTTTCAATCCTTTATCTCAATTTCTTTCTCATTATGAGCCAATTTCTCACAGAACTATATTATTAAACATTTCCTTGAGCAAAATACTAATTTTATTGAATGTATCCCAATGTAATACTGATATTTATTTTATCAATACTAGAGAAATGAAATATGTAGCCAAATCCCAGTAGGATTTAAATCTACAATAGAAATGTATGCAAATTAAACTAAGCAAAACAACCTAATTTTAGTGTTGCAGCTATCTTTACTGTCTTTATTTAAAATTAGTTATACTACTTTACAAAATAACATATCTTCATTAGAAATCATTAAATTCTGACAACAAACAACTAAATACCTTAAAATATAAGAACCACAGCCATAAAGTAATGTTACTGAAGTTTATGTTTCATTCTTATAAGAAAATTACTAAATCCACATGCTATTTTTCTCAATAATTTTTACATTACTTTTACACATTTTGCTTACAAGTTCTTTATTTCCAAGAGTTAATTAAAGACAAATGGAAATTACTTGAGTTGAAAGACATAACAATGTGTTAATTACTTAAGGTTATATTTTCATTAAATATCTCTTCAGATTTCAAAATTTATACAAATGATCGAAACAAATTAGGTTATTAAATTTCCATTATACATTAAAATAGGAAAATTTCCTCAAAACATCTCTCATTTCAATTTTATTCTTTGTATCATATTGCTAAAGTATTAATGTGTTGTCTTTTCTTCTTTCAAGAAAGGAGTTTGTGGACATGGAGTACAAATAAGGAATATTACATGTACAGGAGAAGGGAAGACACAAGTTGATGATTCGTTTTGTAAAGCTAACCGGAGTATAGCTGCAATTAAGGTAGCAGGAAGATTTTGTCCTTTATAATTCTTTTGATTCTAAATAACTTTAAATTTGTTTACATAGTTTGTTTTTTTTTTCTAACTCTAAAAATAGCCTTCTTTTAAGATGCATAAAATAACCATAACATGAAAACAACATACACTGCTTTTAATTTAGTAACAAGTTCGCTATTAATCCTTTATCATGTAAATCAATAACTTCAGAACTATTTATTATTTAATGAATATTCAAATCACATTTTATTGCCTATTTCTGTACTATATATACGTGTATGCAAAATTATATAAATATAGACTATCATGAATAGCCTCATAATTGAACAGGATACCCCATAGCTTAGGCATGCCCTGAGCCTATCTAATAACAAACATCACTATTCTGTGAGTTCTCTTTCATAAGAAGTTGGAAGTAACATCAGTGGAATGTATTAACCCCAACCTGAGAAGTTTGGTCAGAATTCTTGCAACAGAATGATCTATACAGGTTTTAATGCCAGGTTTGGTAGAGTAATACAATGAAGTCATGATGAATAAAGATAAGACTGATTTACCAGTTGAAGAAAGATAAACCAGTATGATAGCTGTATATTGGTGGCAATGCAGATTCTATTATTAGTTGAATAATATCCTTCAACTGATCCCTTCTGCCTACAATATCTGCTGTTAGTACACAGCAGAGAAACAGACAGACCCTGCCAGAAAATACTGCCCTTCATACACAATAGGAAGGTGAAAGAAGCTTCACTGATATTATGATGTATATTAGGAACTACGGTAATTTGTTTCATAACTACATATAGATATTTAAACATGTGTCAATAAGTATATGCACAGGTGTGTGTGTGTGTGTGTGTGTGTGTGTGTGTGTGTACACACCTGGCGTACGCATACACACATACTGATATCTGATTTATTAAATATGTTATCTTTGTTTTCATTACCAAAAATTTATATATTAGAATAAAGGAACCTGTTTAACTCAAATTTAATAAGTTTATAATGGAGTACAAACACCAAAACTATCAAAGTTAAATATGATTCTATCTTTCTTTCATTTCCTGAAGACTAAAAGACCATGCTATATTGGATGCCCTGGAGAGTGTGTTCTAACAGAATGGAGTGAATGGAGTGCATGTTACTTAAACTGTCGGGACAAAGGAGGTAAGCTGATTTTGTTGTTTTATTGCATGGCAGGTTGTTTATTCATGTGTAATGAATATATTTGAACTTACAAGTATATATAGTCGTATCTATGCAAGACTAATATAAGAGTTTCATTGTAAGTATAGTTCCATTAGGAAAAACTATCCAAAACATTGCTTTATGCATCATTAAAAGAAACACACTTGATATGTCTATATATTGATTACGCATTTACATCTTAGGAAATTACCCATTCTCAGAAGTATTGTTATAAACTTATTGCCTTTTTTTCTTGTGAGGCAACTCACTGTAATATGAAAGTCTTTCATTGACCAGTCTTCATCAGACAAAGGCATTATGTTTTCAAAGGTTTTCACAGATACCAGGAAATCTTTGTTTGAAAAGTTTTCTATACTACGAATTTGATTATGCTCGAGTTGTAAAGAGTTTGGATTTCTTTTCTGAAGGAAATATTTAAAAATAAATCTTGATTATAAAGAAACAAAATTTGCTCAATCCTGTATTTGAAAAGCTGTCCCAGTTGTGTAAAGACTATATATATATATATATATAGTTCCAACAATGAAATAACCAAACATACACCTAATTCGGCAGGCTGTCCACCATATTCCTGAAGAGGTTTAGGAAACGAGAATAAGATTCTCATGCAAAAATATTGCAGTTGCGAACACACACCAAAAATGCAGACTATGCAGCAAACCCAACTGGATACTTACGTTTCCCGAACTGAAACAATTGTAGAAAAGCAAAAATGGACATACCTAGAAGGACTATAAAATAAAGATGCTTGGATGCTAAACTCTCTGTTTTCCTCATTAGTGTGACCATTGCAACTATAATATTATTGTTATTACTACATTAACAAATTATAAGTAAAGTGTGATTAATGAAATTAACAATATATATAAATATAAATAAGTCAACAAAAGGTATGATGGGAAATACTTCAAGGGAGCGCACTCCGTATGCTACTAAATTCACATATGACTGGGTTTCATTTATGGAATGTAGTAAGTTGAAAAATTGCGGCCATCTTTATAAGTTGATGATAAAAGTTTCTCTCTCGCGAGATTCAATATCTAAGAAGCAAGGTGAGCGAGATAACTATAATACTATGTGCCAATACAAACTTTTTGTAAAATACTAGAAAGCAATTAGTTGATATAGCGTTCAATTTCCGCTGAGTTTGACCTTGCCTTTCACCCTTTCGGGGTTATACAGTTGAGGAATGGGGTCAATATAATCGACTAGCCCTCTTCCTCCAAATTTCAGGCCTTGAGCCTATAGGGAAAGGATTATTACTTGATATTAAAGCTTGTATTTTTTTAGGATTTAAGCACACTTACAGGGAGTTTTGACTCTTAATTGCAAGGATAAACTCGATTAATGAAGTTTTTCTACTCACTATATTAGTAAATCTCTCCCACGCCCTATTGTTGATACTCAGACGTACACATCAAGCACACCTATATATTACACACACACACACACACACACACACACACACACACACACACACACGCACACGCACACACACACACACACACACACA
>JAOPUL010003171.1:34583964-34594338 GCA_027564515.1 Octopus rubescens | reverse complement strand
TATATATATTATTGTTCTCTCATACAGGTTTCACATAAAAGTAATTAAAATAAATTGTTTTCTTTATACAAAGTTGATTGATATATAAGGTTTTCAAAATCTCTGAACTTGAAGGCAAAACTTTTACTTCAACTTCATCATTTAACAAACACTTACCATGCTGGCATGGGTGGGAAAGTTTGACATGCTTTGGCATAGTTTCTATAGCTGAATGCTCTTCCTAATGCCAACCACTTTACAAAGTGTACTGGGTGCTTTTTTTCATGCTACGGATACTAGTGAAGTTGCCAAGTAACTTGCAAGACAGAAAAGATGAGGCAGAGGAAAAGGAAAAAGGTCCCACTACTGAATAGGGAGTATTTGAGAGGGGAAGATGACTTTATGCCAGATGTTGAAAGGCAAAAGTAAGATAGAGGGATAAGCACAGGTGTCTTGTTATAGATGAGATACTATTATATATAGAGGTGGGTGGGAGTAGTTGAGGAGATAAAAAGGTAGTAGAGTGTCAGGAAAAACTCTCAGGGTACAGAAGGTGAGCATAAGAGAGGTTACAGACAGTGGGTCATAGATACTTTCATAGAGGGTGAGTGGGGAGTAACAAATGGTGATGGATGGGTGTGGAGGAAAATGTAGCAAGTAATGAACAAGTGTGGAGGTGTCGTTGAGGGAAATACCAGTATGGAGAAGTCTAAGGTGAGAGATATAGGAGTAGTTCAGAGAGGAGAATGGATCAGAAAGTAGTGGAATGATGTGCAAGGTGTAGGAGCAGTAGAGAAGAGGTACATAAGGGGGCCACAGTAAGTAGTGTGTGATGGTAGAAATGAGAGAGCATTGAGAATGATAGCAGATAAGAGAGGTGTTAAGAATAAAGTATAGCAAAGGAATGAGATCAGTAGCTGAAGATGCAAAAGGAAGTGATTTATGGAAATAGTGTGGGCAGAGATGATGAGAAATAGAAATAGTTCCAGAGAGCAGGGAGATAACCAAAAGGGAGGGGAAGTAATATGTGCTAATTCAGCTCTCAAGTGATTACAGCGGCCAAGATAGGGGATTAAAAATGCTTGACAAGGCAGGAGGTGGGATATGATCCTGCACGTACACGCATATAAATGCACCTGATATATTCTGACAGAGTATAATACTCCAACAAAAAAGTATTCTAATCTCTGTATACAATTATGCTATAGCTACAAATTTTCTTAAAATTGTTATTTTTCAATATTTTATAGAAAAGATGGTATCAGCAATTTCCTGGTAATAAGAAAGAAGTGTAAAAAATATATAGGAATTTCTACTTCATTGAGTAATTCTAAAATATAAAATAGCTGTAACTCTTGCATAACATATAGGTTTTAAAAATGTATAGGCCATGTGTGTAAGATACCCAAGATGTTGATAGAGATATTTGATACGGAAATATGTTTAACAAAGGTGTTCAAAATTCCACAGACAATATAAGAAGTGCAGTTTCAATTTTCATATGAAAAAAAGATAATCAAATCATCATTGTGTTAAAGTTTAAAAAACTTATAAAATACACTGGAGGTGGCTGTGTGGTAAGAAGTTTGCTTCCCAACCACATGGTTCTGGGTTTAGTCCCACTGTGTGAGACTCTAGGCAAGTGTCTTTTGCTATAGCCTCAGATTGATCAAAGCCTTGTGAGTGGATTTGGTAGACAGAAACTGAAAGAAGCTTGTTATGTGTGTCTTTGTCCCTCACCACTAATTGACAACTGGTGTTGGTGTGTTTATGTCCCTGTCAGCTAGTGGTTCAGCAAACGAAACCGATAGAATAAGTACCAGGCCTTTAAAAAAAAGAAGTACTGGTGTCAATTTGTTCAACTAAAATTTTTCAAGGCAGTGCCCCAGGACGGCCAGAGTCTAATGATGGAAAAAAAAAAGTAAAAGGTAAAAAATGCTGAGTTTATTTACAAGTATTTCACATAGAAATTTCTTCTTAAACTATGTTTAGATTACTGAAACTTTCTTAATTGCATATTGAGATAGAAGTATTACCTTTCCTAGCTGGTAAATAATATATTATAGATTAAAACATTTAGTTTCTTAATGAGAAAGACAATATTGCAAAGCTAAAGAGAGGTTATTTTATTTTCAAATATTTAAAAAATAGTTCATATAGATTATTCACAAAACGTTTAATATATTTACATTGATCAAAATCAACTTCATCGTTTGTGTTTCAGTTACAGATCATGAGCGAGGAACCCAGAGTCGGTCGCGAGCAATTCTGGCTCATCCTGCTACAAGATCCAAACCCTGTCCTTCAACACTCTATGATAGTCGCCCATGCCGTGCAAAGAATTGTTTTACTTTTCAATGGAAATATAGTAAATGGCATAAAAACAAAAGACATGTATGGTGCGAAAGATCTGATTCTCTAAATGTTACAGGTGAGGCATAAATAAGTTTTTTAATTTATTTTTTCACACGTTTTGGACTAGATGCAGCAATTTCGTTTTATCTTCAAGAGAAGGGCTTACCGTTCTGAAGAATGGTAATTCCATAACAGACCACTCAATAAAATTGGAACATAACCATCACTTCTTCAGTTTTAATGGAACATAACACAAGAGTAGATTTTGGACACAAAAACAGGATTCCCAAATTATTAGCCAACTCTAACCAATAATTTGAAAACTACAAGTAATTTTTATGATCAAATGGCTTTTTCTTGTTTTGTTTTTTTTAATTTTCACAATTTGTCTTTTCCTTTATGGTTATATAAAAGTGTACATAGTTGAAATGAGAATGATTTGTAGACTCCAAAAGAGTCATTGTTTTTTATATGTAGAATGAAGAATTTCACTAACAAGTGAATATTTGAAGTGGCCCAATGACCTCTTGGATATATAATTTCAGAAAAATTTGTGGTTGATAATGTTTCTTACCATTTCTCAACGATTAAAAAAAAAACTTAAACAAGTTTGTATATTGACTATCATATAGGTCAAACCATTATTTTAGTAGATATAAATTTTATGGAGGTTTGTTACACTTATTACATTTATTTTTTACTTCATTTCATGATCTATACATCCTGAGAACAAGATGAGAAGTATATAAAAAATTTCTATAAATATATATATTACATCATACCTTTAATATATTTTCCCAATTTTTTCATTACTTTTACACATTGCTGATAATTTTAATGATGTGGAGTTTTTTTGTGTATGTATGTATATATATATGTCTGCATATGTTTGCTGTGTGTGTGTGTATCTAAGTAAGTCATAAAGTAAAGTAAAGAGTAAAGACCCCATTCAGTCATGAATGACCATGGGTTTGGACCTAGATAGTTCCCTACCAAAACACAAGTCTGGGCAAGGTTGTTTGTGGAAGACTAGCAGTCGCCCATTGAATATCAGTCTCCCCTCTCCACATCACTGATGTTGTCCAAGGGAAAGGCAAAGGCTGATACAGCTTGGCACCAGTGACATCGCAACTCATTTCTACAGCTGAGTGAACTGGAGCAACGTGAAATAAAGTATCTTGCTCAAGAACACAACACAGCCCGGTCCGAGAATCAAACTCACAACCTCACGATTGTAAGCCCAACACTCAAACCACTGAGCCAAACACACTATTAAGGTTGCCCCACATGCTTTTTACACCAGTAAGGAAACAAGACAAAATGTAAGTAACAGCTAACTGGTGTGAGAATAGAAAATTTTAAGAAATGTAAACAAAAAAAATGATTCATTATTCATATTACAGTTAAATTATTGTAGTCCTTCACATTTTATTTCAAATCAATAATCAAGGAAATATAAAGATTTCCTCAGTTTGGAAACTAAAAGGTAATATTTTTCCTTTTAATAAATAGTTTTATAAAATTTGAGAAATGCAAAATAATAGATAGTTACAAATGATGATGAAAACATGTCATGGACTTATACACTTTATTTCATGGTTATAGTTATATAATCTTTTTTTTTCCTTTTCTATTTACCAAAAACAGGTGCTTGTAATGAAAAAACTTATCCTGGTGACATGCTTATCTGTGATCCGCCTTGTCCTGACAATGGCTCAGTGTGTTCTGATGTGAATGTTTGTCAGTGTCTACCTTCCTATGAGCCAATCTATCGTGATAATATCCTAATTGGCTGTGGCCCACAAACGATTACTAACACACAAACACAGATCACAACAAAAGAAAATAATCCCAGTAATGCGTGTAAGTGTTACAACTATTTTTATTCTTACTTCCTTCATCCTTTGTTTTTAGTCTTCTTGTTAGTTAGTTTGTCTTTTGAGTTTGGTAGCTAAACCTAGGATCATTTATTAATGCTAAATTTGATTAATACTAAAGTTGATTACCTTTCATTTAAAGTCAGTAAGAACACTGAGTTTGTTTCAACTGACAATATTTGTAGCATGTTTGCAAAGTAGGGAATAATAATGCTTCCAAATTTTGGCACAAGGCCAGTAATTTTGGGGAGGAGGGGGGTTAAGTCAATTACATCACACACACACACACACACACACACACACAGCAACCAACTGGTACTTATTTTATCGACCCTGAAAGGACAAAAGGCAACGTTGACCTCAGCAGAATTTGAATTCAGCACACTGGGCAAAATACTTAGTGGCATTTTGTCCATCTTCACATTCTAACGATTCTGCCAGCTCACTGCCTTAAATAATAGGGAATAATAATAATAATAATAATAATAACAACAATTTATTTTATTAGCCACAAGGGTCAGAGATGAGAGAGGCATCACAAAGACAGTCAACAATTTGTGTTGGGGTTTACATAATGGCTTCTAATTTTGGCATAATGTCAGCCATTTCATAGGGAGGGTGTTATTCAATTACATTGACCACACTACTAGACTGGTGTAGGAAGGATGAATGATGTAACTTGGTAGTATTTATTCTAGCTCTTTATGGTCTAGGTTCAAATCCTGTTGAGGTCAACTTTGCCATTGACCCTCGGAGTCAATAAAATAAAGTACCAGTTAAGTACTGGGGATCAATCTAATTGATTAACCCCACTCCACAAAATTGTTGGCCTTGTGACTGAGTCAGAAGCCATCTTTATTATGAGTTTTTCTTCTTCCTTTAATCTTCTTTCCATTTCCCAAAACCTAGGGCAAAGAATATTATTATTATTATTATTATTATTATATGCAAATATCCATACAGCTTTATGTGATGATGAAATGTATAAAACTTTATAAACTTTCTATAGATAACAGTAAGAATATATATTTAAATCTAATTTACTCTCCTCATACATAAATATGTTACAAGTATTTTCAAAGATAATAAAAATGCCAACATTTTGATTGACAATTTTTTCAATGATGTGACATTTGGGATACTTTTTTTTCTTTTAACTATCAATTCATGATTACAATTCTCTTATTTTCTTTAACATTTGTTTTTAACTTGTTACCATGTTGATGAGATGAATCTTGAAAATTTTGGCATTAAAATATCTTTTTTAAACATCACAGTTTGAAATCCAAATATCACTGGTTGACTAAACCATTTCCTCCTGAATCACTATTAAAATGACAAGAATTTCGATAATATTTTGAGTTTTATTCCCACAAATCAACATATGTTCAAATGTTAAGAAAATTTAATAAAAATGGGACATATAATTAGATAAAGAAACTTTATTAAATAAATTTGCAAACAGAAATTATTTGAAAATAACTATTACCAAAATGGTTATCATCATCTTCCATGCTGGCATGGGTTGAATGATTTAACAGATCCTAATGAGTTGGAGGACTTCATACTCCAACGTCTGCTCTAGCATGGTTTCAATAGCTGGATACCCTTCCTAATTTCAACCACTTTACAGAGTTTAATGGGTGCTTTTTTCATAGCACCAGCTCAAGTGAGGTTCCCAGATAGCTTGCAACACAAAGATCACCCTCAACAGAGTGGAGAGCAATTGAGAGTGAGGCAGCTTTATGCCCAATGATGATAGGTTGGATAAAAGGGCTGGAATAGATTTCTTGCTGAAACTACAAGACTTATTTGCATCATATAAGATTGGGTGGGAGTAACTAAGTTGGAGCTGGAAAGAGGTGTGTTATTTCAAACTTTAAATATTTTTAATCATTATCATATTTATGGGAAAATTAGAAATATTTTAATATTTATGACATGAATTAAATGAAGTACAATTTTTCTGTTTCAGACAGGAGAGGAAGTATGTCAATTTGGATGTACGCAGTGATTGGTGGAGGTACTTTGGCTGTTGCAGGACTGACATACTTCTTCTATGCTATATGGTATCATCATTTCATAGATTTTAAGTAGAATTCCTTTTGAATTTTTCAGTCTTTTTATGTTGTTAAATCATTAAAGTCTGTATAAAGATTTATTTCATTTGTACTTCATTGATCATTTTATAACAGTTTTATGATATTTTTATAACAAATGGAAAATTTCACTAGTGAAAACTTTTGTATATAAAATTTGTTAAACTAGTCATCGTAATACTAATTCAGTGAGATATCTAAATTTTGCAACGTATTTTCACCTGCTCTTTGATCATTCTGAATGAAAATTGATTCCTTGTCATTTATTACCTCTTATCTGTCTTTTATATCTACATCAGCTTTTAAGCTGAGCACTTTCTACTTAAAAACTGATGGACAAGCTATACTATCAACACATCTTTCCTACAGTTAAACCATCTCTAAATCAGCTAAATCATATTTCTCTGAATGTTACTGAAATTAATATTTCAAAAGTACAACTGATAGTGTTGTGAAATATTCTAGGCCATTTGTCTTCAACAACTCTCAGCTGTCAGATTTAATTTAAACACTATTATGCAGACAAAAGGCAATTTAGTAGAATAACATTTTAGTCTTAATTCTGCCAGTTTATCAGGTGTTTTGTTTGTTTTTCTTAATCAAACAATTACTAAGGTTATACTATATAGTTTATATAGTTACAATTATCTTTTTAATTTGCTTTAAATCAAGTTTTATAAAATGAATTTTGAAAATCTGGGTCTTTCAATATTGTTTTAAAATTCAGCTAACTTTGCTGCAAATCACAATGCTGGAGCAAAGTGTGTAACCCAAAGATAAATCAATCTAGAAGTAAAATTTTGCTTTCTATTTCAATAGAAATATGTTATGCTATTGTGATGGAGGAATTAATATCGTAGGTTGGCAAAATAGTTTTATAGTGTCAAATAAATGCTTTGCAATATTTAGTTATATTTCTTTACATTCTGATTTCAAATCTAGCTGAAGTCAATTCTACCTTTCATCTTATAAGTGGTCAATAAAGTTAGGCACCAAATGAATAGTACTGACATTGTTTTAATCAACCATGTACTCCTCTTAAATGTGTGGCCTTATTACTAAGTTAGAAATCTATATCCCATATTATATATATATCAACTTGTACAGCCATTATATAGCAGAAAGGACATTGGATAAGGTGTTTTCCTTAAATCGGAAAGGTAAGGTGGGGTCAGAGGTAGAAATATATGGAACTAAATCAAATAACAAGGAACATTTTAATGCGAAAGACTGCATTTAAAGTTTTGAGTGAAACTTAGAAAGACAACATGACTAGAGAGAAACAGAGAAGCTGGTGGAATATACAATTGCAAATAAGGGCATGGCAGAGGTGTCATAGTTCATTGTAGAAGCATCCTACCAACTTACAGAAGTGTTGCATTTCTGAAAATGTTACTGTGATTATAGGGTTTCATTATGCAAAACATATTTTCCCCTTGATTCTCCATTCATTGACTTCCATAAGAAGGAAGCCAATGGAAGAAATAGATTTTGTTTTGTGGAACTCCACATTAAAATTTTGGGAAGCACAAGGCTTTCATAATGCAATGGATGTCTTTAGTCATGATAGTAAAATGAAAATAGACTTATTCTAGCCTACTGAAATACATTGTCATTTCTCTGTGTGGTGAACAACAATTTGTAAAATGGTTTGGGAATAATTCTAACCTATTAAGTTAAACATCATAATGAATGTTTGTGTACTTATTTTATACTTTTTTTCACTTTCTCATTAACAATCTAATTTTTCCTTATCTCAGTGGATTATTTCGAAAAGGCCCACGTGACAGAGACAGTCGATCGCATGGTCAGGATACAACATCACAACATCTTTCAATTGATGAACAAGCAGTTCAATGCAATCATGTCCAGGCATTTGTTGAGGCTCAGCAAGAAAACAATGAAAATGTATGTACAGCCTATTATTATATTTGCAACTTTACTATACACTCTCATCCACAGTTACTCTACAAATGTTATCTGTCACACTTCAGTCAGTATTCTCACATAGTCACACACATGCCACTTGTATTATTTTATTGTCAGTCTTTCATTAAGAAAACACAGATAACAACATACAAAATTAAAATTGTTTCTATAACTTGAAAGATTTACTTCAAGTTTTGCATTTTTTTCCTTTAAACAATTTAGATTATTGAAGTGAGGTGCTGATCAGGTATAAGAATAATATAAAGTTTGATATAATCATTTGAGCTTAAGAAATTTTTGTTGAATTATTTTTATATTATTTTACCTTTTGAGATCAACTTAAACAAGTGTTTTTCTGTATTGTAATTAGTAATTCTCATTATAATAGTTCCCCCGTAAATTAATTAGCTTATTATAGCAAATATTCATTAATTTTATATTTTATCTTGATATACATTAATGAAACAAAGTTCTTTGATTGATGTAATCTACATTTAAAAATGTTCATCATGATAGATTTTTCCACAATATTTATATTTTTTATATATAATAGATCAATAATAACAACAGCAATAGTAGTAGTAATATATCAATAACATTAACAATGTTCACATTTTGAAATATTAAATGGATAACAAAATGGGGTGGGTGGGAATTATCCAATTATATGAGTAGTGCAATCCTTTAGATTTATTTCACAAAAGTAAATATGCATCTATTTATTGTACATACAAGCTAATTAGTAGTGGAAGTAAGCATTAATTAAGGAAGATTTCTAATATGAAATTGGGTTAATTAGCTCAGTTGTCTCACATAATCAACTGTAAAACATTATTACATTATGTAAGTACAGATAAGTTGAGGTAGTAGTATGTTAAATACTTTTGTAGGAAGAAATATTTACACATTGACTCTGATCTTCACTTTTTAGTCGTGGTCAGACTGACATAAAATCATCAATCAATACCAGTGTTTAGAAATTGATTATAAATTATAATTTTCCTGGTATATGTTACCATACTATAAATATTTAATCATTACAACTTCCATAAATTTTGATTCAAATTAAAAAAACAATGCAAGCCTTGTAAGTCAATACATAAATGCTTTTTTATTCCACATGAAGGGGAGTATGTATCAGGAAAAAAATGGCTTTCAACCTATAGTTTTGTTCCTTTACATTCTGATTTCAAATCTGGCAGGAGCTAACTTGACTTTGCACTCAATGGGATGGATAAATCAATCACCAGTCAAAACTTACATTCAATTTGATTAAGCATACCCTCTAGCCAAAACCAGTGGCTTTATACTTATATTAAGGCTATGCAATTGATTAACAGTTTCAGCCAATAGTGATTTCAGCCACAATGGTTTATTCTAAATATTTATATTGATTTCAGCAGTAGAATTCAATTAATACCTTAAATCGGCAGTTCTCAACCATATAAGATTGGGGAGGGGGGGGGAGTCCATGGAATCAAAATAGTAAATTGGGGACCAATAGTTGTATATTAAGAGTCCATGAAAAAAATTTCGCTTTAGATGTATTTATTGCAAAAAATGGACGATTTTTTTCTCTAACATTTTACATAGTTCAACCAACACAAGTGAATGTGTGAGACGAACAAAATAGGAAATTTGAAAGAAGTATCTATAAAACTAGTTTTTAAACATCGAATGGCTATGAGGGTCTACCAGAATAAAGTAGTAATCAAAGGGGTCCATGAGTAAAAAATGGTTGAGAACCACTGCCTTAAATGCAAGACCTATTATTATCTATGATTTCAAGCAGTAGTTAATATCAGTGCAAAGCATGCATCGTGATACAAAATAGTGGATGATAATCTAGCAGCAGCAAACTAACTTATTTTGTTTATTCAACATCAGTTAATAAGGATTATTGATTTCACCAGAAGTATTCCCCTATTCTGATAGCAGATAAAAAAAGTTGTTATCCAAAAGAAAAATATGTATAACTACAACACAAAATCAAACTATGTTATCAATATTAACTTAGACATACACATAAACAAAATTATTTTATATATATATATACATATATGTATATATATATACATATATATATACATGTATATATATACATATATATATATATATATACATATATATATATA
>JAOPUL010003171.1:34561618-34573899 GCA_027564515.1 Octopus rubescens | reverse complement strand
CCTGCATGGAAAAACAGACGTTAAATGATGATGATGATATATATATATATATATATATATATATATATATATATATACACACTTAGATACACACTTAGATACACATACATATAAACAGCATGGAACATGGATGTTAAATGATGATAACAAACATTCATGCATATATATACATAAAAAATATATCAAAGCTTAACAGTATTTTCACTCACACATGCACAAGATGAGATCAAGAGCAAAAGTTTTTACCAGAAAGAAGACAAAACTAATATAGATGAAATTATTTTAGAGGAACAAATAATAAGGGTGTGTTGCTCACCAGAACAGAAACAAACAACTGCTTTGAAGAGTTATTTATTAAAGGGATACAAAAACTAGTATGATCAGAAAATCAGTTGATAACAAAAGAAGGAAAAATGATATGTATATAGAGAAAGCTTTAAATCAAATAAAATGAAGGCCCTCTAGATTTGGAAACCAAAAGGTAAACTAAGAAATATAATGGAAGTTACATAGAGAGTTAAACTCTAAATATGAAGTGGGTTTACTTCTCATTGACATCAACAATTTTTTCCTCTTTGTATGCAATTGGTGTAAATCAGAACTCCATATGTACAGTTGACCAGATGTGGCTGACAATTTTAAGCCTAATGGCAACATACATTTGATCTCATTCAATTTTATGTATCTTCACTGGAGTAATATATTTTAACTGATTCTATACTGTAATTGTGTGTGCGCATGTGTTTGTGTATATATATATATATATATATATATATATTCTATTAATGTTAGCAGAAGCAACAGAGTTACTCAAGGGCCAAAAGTTTCGTGCATAGGCACTTATCAAACTTTGGTAAGTGCCTACGCATGAAAATCTTGGCCCTTCAGTAACTCTGTAGCTTCTGCTAAAATTAATAATAAATAATATTCTGATACTCATATTTTGAGTTCTATTTTTTCTGTTTGCATCAGAACGTGTGTGTGTGTGTGTGTGTACGCAAGTGTGTGTATGTATATATATATATGAATGTGAATATGTAAGTGTGTGTGTGTGTGTGCACATAATATATACATGATCAAATGTGGTTCTTATTCAAAAAACAAAGGGCCCTCAAATATATGAAAATAGCGAAAGCACATGATATAGTTTAATGAGAACTATACTAACAAACAATAGTCTTGACTATTTCATGCAAAACAGAGGCTTAGACTCTTCAAATGGACATATTATGAATTGAAGTCGGACACTACCAAAAATAGGTGCAACAGAAGTCAACAGCAGACATCTTAGATATCATTTGACCTTGAATCTATGTGTCTCTGAAGAGTGTAAAGCTCTGCTTTGCATGAAACTCAGAATCAAAGATTGATCGTTTGTAAGTGTGATCACTATAAAATAGTTATGTGTGTGTAAGTGCACATATAATGCTATGAATGATTGACCTTGTACATTTCTAATTTTAATCATCCTCATATGTACATGATGAAATTATCTTTCTCTTGATATGCAAACACACAGAATATATATGAATATTTAGAAAGTGAAATATCAACTTTTGTTACTTTTTACTGAGGGGAAAAATAGTTTTACAACATTTACTTGCTCTTACTTTATTATTGAATTATAGAAATAGCTCAGAAGTTTGGGAATTTTAAGGTAAAGGGTTCTAGCTTACTAATGTTAATCAGCTTCCGATTTCAAATAACTTTTTAATGGCGTATCATAAATATTTGGCTAACAGTTGAAAAAACAAACTTAATTTCAATCAGCTATTGAAAATTTATATTGATAATATCTTGTCGTGTCTGTAATAATTGAATTAGTGTACAGAAGGTTAAATTTCAAATAATTGGACACAAATTTGAGATATTTTCTTTTTGAGATATTTTCTTTTTGAGAAACAAACAAATATACTGTGTCAGTTATTTCCTCTTATTAGTTTGGCAGTAGTTAAACAGTATTTTTGAGAGATAATCAGTTTGTTCATATATATTTCTTTTCTCATTGTAAAGAAAAATTAAATTAGCCTTCCCCTTTATATTACTGCATTTAGAAGAACTGAAATTTGAATATTACAAAGCCTCAATATGGGTGAAATAAGAATGTAAGCACATTCTTCCTAGGCACATCAATAGCATAGAAATAATTTGTTGCACATAAAATAGAAATTACTTTTAGATTCATTGTGATACCAATCCTTATGGCTTATTTACCCAAACAACTAACATTTGATTTTCAATATAAAAAAAAAAAACTAAGTCACCAAACATTTCCCTTTCTCTTTTTTGTTTTTGCTTTCTTCTTCAATTTAGAGTTTGAGAATACAGACATGTTATCTCATCATCAACAAATAAAACCCTAGCAATTATCTTAATTAAAACTCACCTAATTAAGTAATTTCTTATTCTATTTTTACAAACAGAACTAAAATCACATTTACTTTTTATCTAAAAAATCATTAAGTCTATGAGTTTAAATGTTAAAAAAAAAAAATAGATGGCTTGATTTAAAATAGCAATAAAACATTAAAATATAGATTTGAAGACAGCTCATTCTACAATTTGTGTATTAAATTTTGAAATTAATGTTATATTTAGAAAGATTGGAATAAATGAACATAGCATTTTGCCATATATTAATTTGACTAAATTTAGAACACACCATAAGATAAGAACCAAAATATTTCCTATTCTGAATTAGTCACACCATTGTAATGCATTACTATACAATTAAAGGTGCTAGTACCTGGGGACTTTGCCAATGTTTGTCTTATTTGCACAAATTTTATGAGGAATAAGGTAATAATATTCAACAAATATAAAAATTCATAAAGTAAACTTTAAATAAATTCAGACAATTGGTTTCAAAACTCTCAAAACCTTTAGTTTTGTCCTAAACGTTTTGCACCATATCAGTTGTTGTTTTTTCCCTTTATTTTTGTCCATGTTTACTTGGCTATTTATATTTATTTACCATTACTAGACATTGTGGATCAATTCCTTTATATTTCTTTTAGTTTTTCTTTTCTTTTAAATTGAAAGCTTCTACTTGTTTTATTTATTTATCTTTGAAACCATCGCTTATAGCATTATTTTTACTGCACTTCTGCTTTTTATTCTTTGAACTACAGTCCATCCCAATTTTGGTTTCAATAGGCCTTCTTTTTAGAAAATACTTTAACATGTTATTCCTCTTCCAATGCATTCTTTAGTTTGAATATAAAACTAAGTTGAAGATGTATTCTCACTGATTTCTATGAACAAGCTAAATCCAATCACTTGTATTTTCAGTCACAAATTACAGACTAACTTCTGATACACAAAATACATTTAGATATATAAGTGTGCATGTGTATGTTTGTGTGTGTATAAACTTATACACACCCACACATTCACCAACATGCACTCACACAAATATATGCATGTATGAATAAGTGTACAGTTCTTTTATTAAGCAAATAGATTAGAGAAGAGTCAGCAGAGCAGAAAATTTGCATTTTTTCAGGGTTTTTGAAACTTTAGATAACCAAAAGAAAACAATTTCTAATCAAACATCACTTGTTTGTCTGTCTGTCTGCCTGTACCCACTTGAAAAGAAGCCAAGAATTGGGTGAATAATATTCTCAAATTTACAAAGTATATATTAATTGAAAGAAGAAATAAAAAAACAAAAACAGACAGAAAACCAATTGTTTTGTCAATTTGTTCACAGTCTTCCCGCCAAATAGCAGGCAAAGTTGCTGTTAGCACAGTAGTATGAACGACTGACACTACGCCGCCCCTCATTGTTGTCACTATATAATGTACCGTCATCAACATGGCCATCACACAAAGTAAGTTACTTTAAGCTAACAGAAAATGGGAATTTACAAAAAGGACATGCTTAGCTTACCGAGAAAGAAAGACCCCATCCCTACCAAAAAAAAAGGGAAAAAAAAAACAGAATCAACTCACCGTAATTTCTTATAAATTCCAAAAGTTGTTTTTTTAATTTGTATTTTTATTCTTATTTCTAGTTTATCCAAATGGTAAGTGAATTTACAGCAAATTTTATACTTTCAAAAACAAAAATTTTTTTTCCTCCAATATTACTAGAAAAAAATTTTTTTTCCGATGATTGCTCTTCATTTTAATAATCATCTGGCATCATTTGCTCTGTTTTCGACACGGTTCGTTTAGTTCATTTTGACAACAGGTGTCTCACCAAGCTAATCATGTCCTCCCTTCCATTATTCATTCTTTTCTATTCTGTAGCTTTTACTTAACAAAAAGGGCTTCCTGCTTTCATATCTGCTTCCATTTTCCATTTTCTATCCATTGGAAGTGTTTCTCTTTGTTTACATATGGTCATTTGTTTATTATATATTCTAATTATTATTTCATTGAGCATATGCTTATAATTTTTTAGTTCCAATTATATCTTCTTGTATGTATGTGCACATATACATATTATATATATATACACACATATATACATTATACAGATAAATATATACATACATATATATATGCACATATACACAAATATATACATAGACACACACACACACAAACATTTTATAACCTAAAGACATTTGCTAATTAATATGCATGCATACATATACATTAATTGCATGCATACATATACATTAATGTAAGTATGTACAAAAGTATTTTTAAGATCCAGTAATCTGTGCAAATGGTAAAATAATGTGAACAGCATACAAATGTTCAATTTGTGTATGCGTGTATGCATATATGTGAGTATATAATACACACACACACATAATACATATACACATATATGTATATATATATATATATATATACACACACGTAATACATATACACACACACACATTATATATATATATATATATATATAGCCAGTAGTTCATATATCCAAACACACTCTGAAACATTAGAGCAGTAATGTATTTTTCAGTAAACTTAAGGTCAGTCAGACAGTGACCATTGGTTTTGCACCTATAAAACGCTTGGCTGTTTAGGCAACTCATCCGATTCAAACGGCCAGAGGCACTTAAACTTTCTTTGACTGGAAGTAGAAAAATATAGTGGTCAGCTACATTCTAAAACAAAAATGCTTCTGACTGGGTGGTACTGAGTTATCTCCTTTACATCGGTTCCCATTCTTAATCCGAAATCAAAACCATTGTGGTAAGCTGGATGAATCATCCCATGATTCTAACAAGAAGCACCTGAGATGAGGGCATTGTTCACATATCTCTTTCCAAGTGTTTAAAAAGGTCCCCGGGTTGAGTGAATTCATTAGAATTTTAGCCCTTTCTGCCAGGCAAAGCCTGCAGCATTTACTCCCATCAACGTATGCCCCTGGCTGCTCAAGAAGTTCTCATCTGATTACATATGGGATCCATTTGTCTTTTAAGTGCCATATATGGATGGCCAGAGATGTCATGTTGTGGCTGTTTGGTACCCTAAAAGAGAGCCTGGTTGTACAGGCGTCACTTGAATGGAGTTGCAGCAGAACCAACGTACTTACATATCTGTAGGTTTGATGTGTTACTACCGTTGGTGTTATGTACGTTAACCCTGGGTCTGATGTTGTTGCCATGGGCACTCCGACTGGAGTCATCGCTAGTTCTGTTATTTCCGCTGTTGTCATTCCCGGGTATAGTGCTGGTATTACCGTCATAGCCATTGGAAAAAGATGACTCCTCTGCCTGCCACGTCGCAGTCAATGTTGTTGTTGCCATTGCCTGCAGATGTGCTGTTGCTGTTCAGGCTATAACCGTGGCCGCTAGTGTCGGTGACTACCTTGGCCGCTAGTGTCGGTAACTACCTTGGCCTTGTACACAACTGCCTTGGCTTCGCATCAACCTCCCACCAGGCAGTCATTTTGTACCCTGCATGGGCATCTAATTATTAAAGCTGGATGTACAGCTAAAGGAAACCCTTATAAGCTCCATATCTGTGCAACTGTGTAAAATGCTTATCTACCAATCTAAGGAAAATTCTTCCCACGCAGGTTTTAAAGTTGAGGGAAAATGGTGGAACAAGCCAAATGACCTTATGGTGGTGCTTCCTTTTGCTGGTGTCAGGGCCTGGCATATAAGAGATGCAGTCCCTAAACCCACTGGATGCCAATGCCTTGTTGTAAAAGGGGGCTGCGACATCAAAAATCTCTTGATTTGAGGACAGATTCGAGATCTTCTTACTGACACCCTTCACTAGGTTCTTGAATACAACTGGTGGGTGGCAGGAGGCTTTGTTGATGTAAGACAGTCTCCTGTTTGGTTTGCTGTAGGGCAATGTGTGGACAATGCCCTCACCTCAGGCGCTTCTTGTTAGGAGTATGGGATGATTCATCCAGCTCACCACAACGGTTTTGATTTTGGATTTAGAATGAGAATCTATGTAAGAGATATAACTCAGTACCACCCATCCAGAAGCATCTTTGTTTATGAATGTAGCTGACCACCAGATTTTTTTACCTCCAGTCGAACAAAGCTTAAGTGCTTCCAGTCATTTGAGTCTAATGAGTTGCCTATACAACCAAGCGCATTATAGATGCGAAACTAATGGTCACTCTCTGACTGGCCTTAACAGTTTACTGAAAAAAAAAATATATATATATATATATATATGCATATTGTATATACACATGCACACACACATTTATGTATTTTTATACATTTCTTTAAGAGCAGTTGTATATTAAGTGTATAAATTAGTCTCAGTTTTTGAAACTTAAGTCTTTTTTTTTATTATTACTTTCATAGAATTGTTGAAAAAATAATGTATCAATGAGTTAGCAAGAAAATAACTATGTGAAGTTATTGATATTTTTGTCAACTTATTTGATTAACATGCATAATTCTAAACAAGCCTAGTTTAAGGCTGATCATTTTTTCAATAATTTTACAAAAATTCAAAACATTGTTCTGGGTTTTATTCTTTTATGTGGTGAGTTTAGAGGACAAATATTTTCAAATTTTACGACAATGTACCCATATTTATTTCAGTGAAATTTACAGTTATTCAGTTAAATTAAGCAACATTGTGGCATCAATCATAGACTTTTTTTTTTTTGTCCTTCACTTCAGAATTGATTAACTAAGTAACAGCCTAATTTATATAACTGGTGTGATACAAATCAGAAATTAGTAATACATAGTTTCAGTCTTACTATGAAATATTAGCCTCTTTTGAAGAATATTATAACAGTTTAACCTATTTGACTTGCATTTTCAGACTGAGTTGATCATAATTTAAATGTTAATATAAACCATGAGTATTTCAGTTTTAGGCCTTCTTATGAATAAGATATCTTCCTCATACAGTTATAATTTGCAGTTTAAAATCAACTTAACCCTTTAGCATTCAGATTATTCTGTCAAATGCAATGCTTATACATTCACATTATTTTGCATTTATCTCAAGCTTCAAGATTACGATGATGTAATTGTTTATTTTTAGAATAACATAGTAGGGTAGGTCTGAGAGGCTAGATCTAGCCAATTTGAACATAAAATAGACAGAATATTCAGGGGAAGGTCAGTTTAAATGCTAAAGGGTTCAGTAAAAATGTCTTCTTTGCTAAAGTGTCTTTGGTAATATTAATGCTACTCCATTTTCTAAACCAGACAACACATGGAAACTTATTTCTACTATTAAACTTTACCCTGCCTCCTAGTGATAGGGGTTCTTTCAATATCAACTTTTTTTAGATTCTATACATCTGCTGTTGCATTACTAGTTTCTGTTGGTCTTATAACTCAACAATATACATTGTTTTATAAAGAAGTAAATTTTCATAATATCAATAGTAGTAACAGCCCTAAAATTAGCAAACTTAATTTCAAATCATTATATCATGCCAAACATTGTATAATTCATTTCATCACCCCCACCCAAAAATGAACCATTCACCCAGAGACAAAGATTCCCCAACCATCATTACAGCCAATAGTAACCACCAGACCAGACATTAAAAAGATTCACAATACTTGTGTGAGACCCACAATAGAATTGCTCCATCATGTGCAATGGTAACTCTACTGTACATGTAGATATTCTAGAACGGGTTTCTTACAAGGATGAGAGGGGGCTCTTTGAGGATTAAAATGGAGTGGATAAATTAAGATATTTAATAAACGTTTTTAGTCTATGTACATTTCACCATTGCAGTTATTTGGATCTCAATATCGGATATTCCAAGTGCATTTGGGTGCCTAACCATAATGGATCATCAGGGGAACACTTTATTGCAATCTGTTAGAGCTCTAATATCTAAAGTCAGACACATCATCATCAACATTTAACATCCATTTTCAATGCTGGCATGGGTTGGATGGCTTGACAGGAACTGGCAAGACTAGAGCCGGCACCAGGTTCCATAGTCTGTTTTGGCTTGGTTTCTACAGCTGGATGCCCTTCCTTAATGCCAACCACTTTACAGTGTACTGGATGCTTTTTACGTCGCACCTTGGTTTTAATATATCAATTCTGTTGTGGTGGGCAGGTCTTCTTGTGTACAACAGTGCGCCACATATCTCGGTCCTCTGTCATCTCCTTTGTAAGGCTCAGCGCTTTGAGATCGGCCTTCAGCAAAGTAATTTATAAGTATTTAGAGAAGGAGGTAGAAAGAAAGTGGTGGAGAGAAAAAGGAAGAGAGAAAAGACAAAAAATAGTAAACAGGATAAAAATAAAAGTATGCTAGTAAATAGATAAAATATATACACATACATACACACATACATACATATATATATAAACATACATACAGTGGTCAACTAACCACTATACTAGACACTGGATAATGATAATCTACATGGAGCTTTAACTTATACAGTAGTAGTCATACATCTAACTGTACAAACAAGTTATTTACTAAAATTAAAATGGTTTTAAACTTTTGAAAATAACACCATGGCAAAGAAATAAGAACTTTTGGCAGTAAACCTTGCTATTAAGTGATGGAGTAGGAAATTTTACTAATATTTTTGTTTTTTGTCACCTATCCTTTCTCCAAATGATATATACTTGAATAGAAAGCAACAAAACTGAATACTTTATCCAGAATTATATCAGTTATGTAATAAGGATTTCAAACATAAGCAGGTCACTCAATAATAATAATGGCTTCTGTTTTAGGCACAAAGCCAATAATTTTTTAGGGGAAGGGGATAGTTGATATCATTGACCTCAGTAGTTGACTGGTACTTCATTCATCAGCTCAAGAGGAAAAGTTGACCTCAGCAGGATTTGAATTCATATCAAAATGTAACGAGCCTGAATCAATACCTCAAGGTATTTTGTCTGAGACAATTCTGCCAGCTCTCCATCCTAAGATGATGATAATAGTTTCTAGTATCTATTGTGTGAAAACACACAAAAATAAAACAGAATAATAATAATAATAATAATAATAATGGTTTCAAATTTTAACACAGGGCTAGCCGTTTTTGAGGGGATGGGGGAGTCGATTACATTAACCCTAGTGCTCAACTGGTACTTTTTATATCAACTCTGAAAGGGTGAAAGGCAAAGTTGACCTCTGCAGAATTTGAAAATCCTTTTTATTATAGGCACAAGGTCTGAAATTTATGGGGAGGGGGTTAGTCAATTACATCAATCCCAGTACGTAACTGGTACATATTTCATCAATCCCGAAAGGATGAAAAACAAAGTTGAGTTTGGTGGAATTAATAATAATAATAAACTTATCAGTATGAAATCAGTAATTTGTTACAAGAGTTTGATGCATGCAGAGACAAGTTTAGCCAAGAATGCTTCAAACCATACTTAATAATCAAGAAAAGAAACATATAGAATGAATATTTATTGTCACCTTAAACCATCAATGATTAATGACAGAGTTTATATTTGGTCTTACACTGCCAAATACAAGACTATATACTAAATCAACTTTTAAAACTTCTGGACTAATCATTAAAGTTGGTAGAAAACCTAATATGACCAATTTCAATATGTCTTTAATTTTGCAAATGCAAGACAAAAACAACCTCATAGGGCCAAAACTATCAATGTAACAAGAATATATTTCATTTATGCTACATTCATTTGTTTACTGGAAATAATATGCCATTGTTAATCAAATTTTATAATCAGCTGATCTCACTTGTCTAATACTACTGTCATGTGTCTATAGAATATGGTTTGAGCTTATGCAAAAGAAAAATAAATAAATAAAATCATTTGAAAAAGAGCAGATATAGAGATATAGCATTTGCAACTTCCCATGAGTATTTGAAGATATAATTGCTTTAAAAATGTTAAATATTAAAACTGAAAATACATTTTTTTTTTCATTTGTCCAGCATTTGTGAACAATAGAATTATAGATTCCAGCTGGACAGTCGTTAGTCTGCTTAACAAAGTTGATTAATTAGTGTCAAGGTTCCAGCATGTATTTTAATTTCATTTAAATTTTCAGAGAGGCAGTAATAATAATTTGACATTTTACAACATCACAGACATAAATACTAGGATTAACTTTGTATGGAGTTGGCAAAAGAATCAAAATTATATTATTCTTGTGAATTTGGTCAGATATCTATGCCTTATACATTGCAATAAATTTTACATGTTTCATCAGATCTAAACTTATTTATTAATGTTATATGATTTATTATTACATTATGATTATTATAGTGTATGTTTATGTGAGACTGAATATGTGATAGAAATATTTTCCATGAACAATTCTACAGAGCTAATGAGATTTCTAGAGAGATGAACCAGTTTAATAAACTGATGGATCATTGGTTCACATCCTAGAACAGTACATCTGTCTAGAAATCTCAGTGATTGTTTCCACATAGTCCTAAGTAAATGAGTTAGTAGTCACTATTGCTGTATTTATTATGATTAGATGATTTGCTAATGTATATAGCACCAACTTCAATTCTAATCATGAAAAAATCCAAAATGAATTGATGTTCCAATTCAGTGAATAGAACGTCTCGGCCATATTAACATTTATCCATTTTTAAATGTCACTCTATAGATCCAATTCCTTTTTATTTATTTGTTGGAATAGTACATTTTAAAAATTATACTTTTCTAGTTAGAAATTATACTTTTCTAGTTCTATGATGAAATCATTTGACAACATGGCAACATTTTATTAAACTGCATTTAGATTTATGGAAAAGTATAACATCATCTCACAATGATTCTATTTAGAGCTGGCCTTTGAATTTCCACATGGCCATTGTTGCTAATTTAAATGTAATAAATCATTTCAGCTCATTTCATGAGTACTGGAATTAATCAGGAAAAATATATTGAAAATATGACTGATATCAAGCAATTACATATATATATATAGTTTAACACAAATCCATGTCTGCTACAGGACAACTGTAAATTTTTCTCTCTAATATTTGCACAGAATTATCAGTAT
Organism: Octopus rubescens; assembly: GCA_027564515.1. NCBI lineage: Eukaryota > Metazoa > Mollusca > Cephalopoda > Octopoda > Octopodidae > Octopus > Octopus rubescens. The sequence goes on along the minus strand of JAOPUL010003171.1, from coordinate 34,562,510 downwards.
TAGTAATTATGAAATAGTTCATGCAGAGAAGCAAATAAATTGGAATAACACAGAAAATATAATCACTTTGTGCTGAGAAGTTCTGCATGACCAAGCAGTGTAAGGTGCTAGTTTAAGGCACTAGTCTCTTCAGAGGTATGGGTTTGTATCCCACCACTACCAATAATATTTCATAGGTTTAGGTATGGCTGAGTGGTTAAGAAGCCCACTTTGCAACCTCATGGTTTCAGGTTCAGTCCCACTGTTCAGCACCTTGGGCAAGTGTCTTGTATAGCTCTGGGCCAACTAATGCCTTGTAAATGAATGTGGTAGACACACACACAGTTTGGAAGCTGTGTGTGTGTGTGTGTGTGTGTGTGTATGCGTGCATGTGTACGTGTGTGTGTGTGTGTGTGTGTTTCTCAACAACTAGCCACCCCTATATAATGCATGGTAGTCATGTATCCTTCTCCGTACAATACACCTATGATTGTCCCTCTATCATGCTTAGCCTTGGCATAAAGCCATATACCCCCACCCTTGAATATTCCCCATCACCTAGTCGTGGGAGCTTTTTCCTGTTATCTCACTGTCTTGCAAGTTACTTGGCAACCTCACTAGTGCTGATAGCATGAAAAAAAGTACTCAGTACACTCTGTAAAGTGATTGACTTCAGTATTGGGGTTCAACTAATTTGTTCAACTAAAACTTTTGAGGCAGTACCCCCAGCATGGCCACACTTCAATGGCTGAAACGATTTAAAGAAAAGATGTGACCTTCCTCCATGTGTTAACTATTCTAAGCGTAAAACTACAAACTTTCATCATCATCATCACCACCATTTAACGTCCGTTTTTCCATGCAAGCATGGGTTGGACGGTTTGACTGGGGCTGGCAGGCCGGGGCCAACCAT
>JAOPUL010003171.1:34519905-34532438 GCA_027564515.1 Octopus rubescens | reverse complement strand
TATAGTAAAGTCAATTTCAAAATAACCATAGTATACTTCGATAATATGCTCAATAATTGCTCTTAAAATTTATGAAAAACTGTATTTCAAAATTAACATTCAAGTAATTTCATATTTCTATATGTCTTTATATTGATACTAATTTTTCGAAAAATAAAGTACATTCTAACAATGGACTATGTAGATCTATATGAGTATATGTGCCTACATGCAAGTGTTTATGGGTAAATAAATGCAAGCAAAATTACTATAAATACCCCTCAAAACATCACTGGCCACTAGTAAAGAATATCATAAGACACACAGTAAATATAATGAATCAAGCATTGCCCAGAGAAATTTATACTCCACAGAAGTGAAAAATAAAATATGATTTTAAGGGAGAGTTAGAAATATTAACCATTACATATCATTTATATATGTAATCAGTTTAAAATCATATTCTAGACATTTATAGAGTATAAAATGATTTAAGGTTATATTCAAGTTTGTAAATGAACAAAGAAATATATGAAACAAATTAGGATTAAAACCTAAAAGGATGACTTAGATATAAAAGTTTTAGTTACACATATTGTATGTTTCAATTGGCAGGACCATTAGAGCCGCAGAAAAAATGCCTTTCATTATTTGTTCTGACTCTTTGTGTTCTGAGGTCAAATACCACCAAGGTCAATTTTACTTTTCATCCTTCTGAGGTTGATAAAATTAATCAGCAGTCATATACTGGGGTTGATTTAATCATGTAATGAACCCCTCCCTTCCACAAATTTCTGAACTTGTGCTTACATTTAGAAGCAGTTATATTCTGAATATTGAGTTTTCTTGTCCATGGCAAATATTAACATATAAAATGTTTAAAAAATGCTATTTCAACTTAACAAATCCCAAACTCTAAAGCAAAAAATCCAAAACAGACAGCAAACAATGAACTCCATCAACAGCATCCATTTCTGATATTTAAGCATCAATCTTGTTTGTTAAAAGACACCATAACATTTATATTCTGACAGTTGTTCAGAACACTACATAGTAAAAAAGCATATTATTTGTTACTATAAATTAACAATTCTTACAAACATCTCAAATATGGACAGTTTATTCAGATATCAATGCTGCACCCTACACATTCAGGTCCTACGATGCATTTTTGGTATATGTTATACAGGCAGCATTGCATTCATGAAAACCTTACAGTAATGTGGAATACCCATGCTGAAGATCCATATGGATGTCAAATGAGAAAATAGGTTTTGTATTGTGATTATGGAATTCCATATTACAGTAAGCTTTTCAGGAACAGGGCATTTACACAAAATGAGAGCTGCTTGTAATGGTTGCAGTGTAATTTACAGTTTACTGCCCAGTTTAAAATTTTCAGATCTAGAGTTTGTTAAAGCCAAAATATTCAAAAAATTTTTTTTTCCTCCACCTATCCATTAAGTAACTTTTATTACCTTCCTCTTCCTATACTAGACAATCCTTGAAATAAATAAGAAAATTCATGTTAAAATGCCATCATAATTATTTGTTATGCTACCAGAACTTATGCCAGTATTCTGAACAGTAGTAAGAACTTACAAGACCATCCAGAATAGGATAGATTTATCGTTTCTGAAGTGGGAATCTTATAAATGAAAGTGACTTTTAATTCCTTTCTGTCTGCATGCTAACTTGACTATAATTACTTGTGGAATAAAATATAAATAAATTTATTCATGGCTTCAAGTGAAATGAAGCATTTGATGTGATAGTATGAAATTGACTTTTATAAAGGAACAACTCTTAGAAGTCTTTCAGTTAATTTTCCTCTTGAAATCACACTGATTTAGTCATAAGAAATTTAATGATTGAGACTTAAAAGAACATCCAGTCTTCAGCCAGCCATTCCAATTATAAAGGCTTTATTATACAAAATGTTACCCTGACTGCCATTAATTGCCCTATCTCAAAATTTCATGCATTATCTCTAATTCTGATAAAAGTAAATGTAAGCAGGTATAGAAGCAAAATGAATCGGATCAGTGGTATGAAATATTTAACACTGTCTTTGCAATTATAATTTTACATGGTTATTCTACAGGAAAAAAAAATTAATCTGTGTTCTACAAGATTCAACTATTTATTTCCATATTTATATGCCAAGTTAAGAAATGTAGAAATAAATTTTTGAATAGATTAATATGGAAATATATTTTCTCTGCCTGATAAAATTAGTATTATAGAAAAGAAAGCTCCTGATATCGGTTAATATTCGAACAGTAACCAAGCAAATACTCTTTGACTCTACAAATGTTTTAATAGTTTCCACTCAGCTTGAAATACTCAGTATACTGTCAAACAACCAACTGGTTAAGTGGATAAATTACAATGAGATTTGCATATTTTTCATCCACCCAGATGAAATCATTTTTCCAGCAAACATTTTTCTAAGCAGGCATGGGTTAGATGAAACTTATTGGAGCTATATTTTATAGCCAGATGACCTTCCAGGCACTAACACACACTTTGTTTTCATGTAAGGTACTTTTTATTCCAAAGGTTAGTCTTTGTAACTACAGCATGTTTATGAAGGATATAAACACATATCACCACTTCTTAAGTAATTCAATGTGAGGACACACACACACACACACCCAACAGGTTTTCATACAGATTTTTACATTTGAATTCACTTACAAAACAGACTTTGATCAGCCTAAGATGATGCCTGCCCAAAGTGCTACAGAGGAATTGAACCAAACATCCCATAGTTATACGGCAAAATTCTTAACCACACAGCCATGCCTGCACCTATTTAAACATTGTAGTATGAATCCTAATAGATCGTCTTTCATTATAATGTACTTTTTATAGGAATCTAAATAATTCACAGGCATGATATCCTTTTTTTTTTTATATTTACTTGTAATAAGCAAGTGGAGTACTTGAGAATTAAAACATCTTACCATGAATACCATTCAGTGCTCATGCTAGTGCCATTGACTACTGAGGTGACAGATTAGGTGTTCTACACATCAAATTATTAACATAACCAAATGAAATTAAAATCCTTTTGAAAAGAACAATTAATTAGCAAATCTCTTATTAAAAGAAGCAAGTATTTTAATATCAGTTAAAGGTCAATATGATAAGGAATTCTTTTGGGGAAGAAAACACTACACACAACATTTTATGTTTCTCAAAGTCAGGAAATACCAATAATTTAATTCAGTGAAAAAATTATTAAGAGATGAAAGAAAAGCACTTCTAAGTAGTTTTATTTGATTGCAAACAATTTATACTTGCATATATATTGTACTGAAATTTCCTATGTAAAACTACTGAGCAAACAACTGTATTCAATCTATTTAATTTAAACCAAAATTAGAAGACTTGATATTAAGAAAAATGTATTTGAATATTTATTTAGTAGTCTGCTAAATTAATATTGAGTTTGAAATACAATTTTATTAGTAAGGAGATGGATGTTTAGATATTTGCTCTGGAACTCCCAGAATTGTTGCTTTGCTTCCTATTAAATTGAATGAGTAACAAGACAAATGTAAAATGTTTTATGTACACTAAAATGATTGCTCTTCCAGCACAGTGAATGGGTTACATTGGCAGAGTCAAATATCATTAAATAACTGAGTTACTGCAATATACAGTGCAGTAAATGTCAAAATCTATGAAAATAATGAATTCTAGTAATGTTGATGCTGTTTCCATGAAATCAAAGAACCTAATTCCTATGGACCAATAAAAAATGTAGTAATAAAAGGGATGTTCAAATATTATCAGGAATGGTACTTTCATGACATAACTATATTTATTACATGATCAGATATGAGATAAATGGGATAAAAACAGAAATGTGGAAAGGTGAAAAATGTAATTTCCAAGTAGTTCAACATAGACAAAAGGTAAAATTCACAAAATTCTACATTTGTTTAACGTTGAATTGTACAATTCAAGGAGGTCAGTGACATCAAGTATCTTAGGTCCTATATTACTGACTGTAAGAAAGATTTCCTGTCAAGCAAGCAAGAGACTAGCATGCTGCGTCTGTAACAAGCTTCAAAATATCTAGCAATTAAATATTTTAAGGTCAACATGGCTAGCCTTCTTCAGGACATGTGTACAGTGCATTCTTCTCTATAAATCTAAACCCTGGACTATAAAGGAGGAGCTTCAAGATCACATTGATTGTATATATATATATACAAAACTTCTTATGGAGGTTCAAATCATCTTATGGCATGAGTACAATACCAAAGAGAAGATTTATGGACACATTCCGCTCATCTCTACTATTGTTGCTTACTATTGTAGGCTTCACTATTGTGCTAAACAATAAACTACATCAAATCTTAGATTTTAGAGACTACTACACCCTAATAGAATAGAAATACTTCTCAGCTACAATGATGATATTGACAGAGATGCACCACACTAAACTGTAGACCAGACAAAGCTAATGGGGACAGATATTCCTGGTGCAGCATTGTGAAATGTATCTCACCTGAAACCACTTAAAGAAAGAAATTCTTCAATTTCCAAGTTTAATGAGATATTTTAATCAGTTATAAGAGTCTTCCTCAGAGTCTTGCCAATGTAATGCAGAGAATGATACAGTACAGTCTGCTACTTGATTTATTGTTCACAAAACTAGTTATTACATTTCTAATTATAGTTATTGTAAGATTATGATTTAATTGTAGGAGCAAAATTTAAACTGGTGCCAACATTTACAAGTCAATGAACATATATTAAGATATTGACCACAAAGAAAAATTTGAACTTCTAAAAGTTACTTCTTAATTATTATAAATTGTTTCCACACCAATATTTTAATTAAAAGATTAAATAGCATATACTTTTTCACATAATTATAAAAGTGAACAATATTTAAAATAATTACCATACTAATATAATTATAATTGATCATACACTTGCTCCTTTCATCTACCTATTCTGGTCTTTTTTCTGACATTGCTCTCTCTCTCTCTCTCTCTCTCTGATTCCCCTCCTTGGTCACCTGAGTAAATGTATATGCCCATCATTATTCAATACCTTCTACATTTACACTCTTGCCCTTCCGCTGTCATCACCTCCCTTTTTCTCTTCCTCGGTCTACATGTCTTAGGTTACTGAGTACAAGGTAACACACCTCCTATGCCGGTACAATAACAGAAAGTTCCCACACTCCCTCTAGAGTGATTGGTGAACAAGACAATCTCTCTAGTGCTGATGCCATGAGAATATTCTGTAAAGTGGTGGTGATAGGAAGGGTTTCCAAATGTAGAAACCAAGCTAAATGACTTGTACAAGCACAAGTCTATGAGAGTAGCAGCCCCCAATAACAAATTACTTGGACTTTGATGTCTGATCCAACCCATGCCAGCATGGAAAGCCAGCAAAAATTATGAAGATGAAATGTATTTAAAAACTTCAATAGGAATTTAGGAACATTATGAGACTTGAACCCATATCATAAAAGAAAAAAAAGAAAATACAACACATTAAGTTTGTGATGTTAAGTCTACTCAAATAAAGAAAAAAAATTAATGGTGCACTAAAATATTTTTGTTTTTAATTACAGGAACTGAGTAAATAAAGATCAGTTTCTACTTTAACCTCAAAGTTTAAAAAATGTACAACTCTAATTGTAGTTGAGTTGGTCAGAATTTTAGAAAATCATTAGAAATAGTTACAAGTAGCCTACATGGAAGAAAGGCACTTTAATTTTATGTTCAACACCATTCCTTGTGTTCTTACAGCACTAACTATAAATTGAAGTGACATTGAGTATATTATTCTCAATTTATTTCTAGCTTGATGAATAAAATTAAATTAGACATACTAAATAATAATATAAAGGAAACATTTCAGCTAGCTCAGTACACAAAACTTTCAAACTATATTCCAATGGTTAGTATTTATAAATCTCACATTGATTCACAAGCATAGTAATATATATTAATTGCCTCAGGTTTTGCAGTTAGCTAAGTAATCAACTTTATTTGAATATATCCCAAATTTGACCAAGAGATTTGCAGTTGACCATGTTAACCAACTGGCTGAAGAATCAACGATAATGTGAAGAACCACATTATCAATACTCGACTGTGTTTAGCCTCACCCCCACCATCATTATTGTATGTCCATTTTTCCACACTGGAATGAGTTGGACAGATCATTACAGTCCAAAACATATTAAAAGTTACAAGCTTCTTAGACAGGTCAGGGATCACATCACATTTGTACATTACATTTTTGGCATGGATTCTACAGCTGTTATTTCCTTCTCATCACCAACCACTTTACAGAGTGTACAGGGTACATTTGTGGCATCATCACTAGAGAGGTTTCCATGTTCTCATCAAGACTAAAGAGTTTCCTTATGTTGTTTCCATTTGCTCATTCACCAGAACCAGATAGGTCCACTAGTCACCACTACCAGCAAGACTAAAGAGAATCCCCTATTTCATGTGCTGCTTTTGTTCCTTTCTTACCCACACTAGTAGTTAGGTGGAAAAAGCAACAATAATCAAAAGTGCACCACTATCATTCCAAATCTCTTCTCAACACATTATCTTACAATCCTCACATCACTGATTTTCATGTCACAGATTATGTACACACCACTTAGTTTCTGCTTCTCCTCTAGCCAAGTAAATTGTAGCAACTCAATACTGTTCATTGCTTCCCCACTTTCTGTCAATCCTTGTAGGCCTGCTGATCAGCTTTTATGGCTGTATCTATTGTTAATATTCCACCACCATGGCACCTTCCATATGGCTGAAGCTTGTCAAATATCTGGTTTGCTGCCTACAACAGCTTATCTCATACAAGCTTCCAGTTGTCTATTTATGCAATAAATCTCCTCCTCTCTCTCCTTATATACATCAACTACAACTTCTCTGAACATATGTCAAGTAGAACAGTCTTTCAGTTTCCCTGTCTTCCTTCACTAGATTGTCTTTTGTTTCTGGGCCAGTCTAGCTATCATCTTAAAATCACTGATCATAGTCTGTGTTGAGTGATAAATGTATCACTCAGTGGTCCACTCCATCCAATTGTAAAGAGGTATCTTGAACAAAATCTGTGAGAGACTAAATTGATACTATGTCTATGAGAAAAATAAAATATTTCTCAATTATAGGAATAAATTGGAAAATCAAATGTAATTAACTCATCATTTAATATGTCATCAACAGCTTTTTATGTCCAGAAGATTAAAAAAGTTTTAAATTTCATACACCCACTTCTCATATTCATTAAAATATGACTGCATCAGAATTAACAAGCTTAATCTAGCAACATAGGAAAATGAATGTAAATCTTAAGACCAAACTACAATGTAAAACAAAGGCACACATTAAATATGAGAATATCAAACTTCTGTAACGAGAAATTATTTGACGGCTACCAAGCAACAACATTAATGTAGTTTGGGGTGGCCAGTTGGCAGGGTAATGAAAGTGTCAAACAAAAAGTTATTTAGTTACAGCCCTTGAGACTTTGAGTTCAAATTCCACCAAGATAAACTATATTTTATTAATCTCCATAAGGATGAAAGGTTAAAGGAATACTGGGATCAATTTAAACTATTATACCCTTCCCCAATATGTAGTCTTGTGCCAGTGTTAAAATGAAATAGTGTAGTTTGCTCTAGGTAAAATATCCTTGGTAAAACAAAGCATATTGCATAAAGAAACCAATTTTATAATGAACTAAAGTGGTTTCCTTTATTCTTGAAAAAAATAATATAAATAATCAGGAGACTTTTTATGTAACTTTATAATACATCATAGATTAGTATCTTCTTGGCTTGTATACCATTAGCCTTTGATTTCGATTAACTTAAGTTCTCAGAAGACAATCTGATTGCAGTGTGTCTGTAGAGTCAATGAGTGAAACTTAGTAATAAGCAAGGATTAACAGAAGACATATAGAAATGCTTTTAAATGTACTTTATTCCATTCCTTCATCATTCAATTTGTTACTAGATAACTTTGTGCTCATATTATGGTTTTTCTCTTATTTACTACAGACTGCAGTTGAACATAAGACTTGCACTGCCAGGTAAATATACAATTTAGATCATTTTATATACATTATCATCATTTTGATATCTACTTTTCCATGCTTGTATAGGTCAGACAGAATTTGTTGAAGATTTTCTATGATGCCCTTCTTCACACCAACCCTTACTTGTATGAAAGAAGGTAATGTTTTTCCATGACCGAACATGTCTTCACAGAAGATTGGAAATGAATGACACCACTTGTATGACAGTCACACTCCATTACAGCTTTCATACAATGGGGTTCTTTCAGATTCCATCTGGGGCTGTAGTAGAAGATACTTGTCTAAGGTGCCATGCTATGGATCTTAACGCACAAAACACATGGCCAGGAAGCAAACTTAAGCATACAACCTTGTAATTTGTATCAAAGTATATTGTTATTGTTTTGAAAATGATTTATCGTCATGCAAGAGGGTTATTTATTCATTAGAGAGAATTCATTTTATTAGCACCATCACATTGTTATGTGGCATCATTCTGTAACATTTGCTACTTGACTTGCTTGTCTCCAATGTTTTAGCTTTATCTGTTTATATATAATTTAAAACCACTCAGATTTTATGTATTTAATGCCTGGTATATTTAAACATGATTCATAAATATTCATAAAAATATTGCTCCATTTTTAAAGGCACAAAATATATTGCTTTGTAATATTGATTAACCTACTAATTTACAAAAAATCTTATCTTAAAATGTAATTAAATTTAAACAAGTTTATATTTAGAATATAATTAGCCTTCAGACTTTAAGATACATATAAAAACACTAATTTTTTTCTAATTTCAAATAAAGAAATAAAATATAATTTACATCAATTTTTATATATTTAAAATATTTTGCAAAATGAATCCTATATATATTTGAATCTCCAAATTACAGTATTGACTGCAGTTTTAATTTTTCATATTCTAATTATACTGTGTTCAATATTAACAAATCTAGTGAAAAACTATACTAGTTTGCATTCAACAAACATAAAATAGTTACAAGGAAACGCTTTCATTGTCATTATTGATCTGCCTAAAATTGCTAATTACTATCCAAGTGAGCTTCTGCATCTTACTCAACCTACCACAGCAGTTGAATTCCCTATTGTCTTCAAAAAGGGCTGTGTGTGTGTGTGTGTGTGTGTGTGTGTGTGTGTGTGTGTGTGTGTGTGTGTGTGTGTCATTTGGAACAAACTAAATGGTAACACTTTTAATGTGGAAGAGCAAATTCTTCAAAAAAATTTATGGTTGTTTATTTTCAAAACAATAAAATTTTTGCAATATTTCAGAAAAATATTTAAAACAAAGAGAAAGTAATTAATTTCTTTTTAATTGGGTAGTTCTGAGTAAGAGAGGCAGAGCTGATACAATACATGAAAATATTTCATATTCTCAACAAATTAAGATGAATTGCTTGTAATTTTCACATCATTATGTCTTTTAGCATTTCTAAACATGGTGTCTAATATTTCTATTAATTAACACTTAATATTTATTTAAACAATAGCCAGCTTGATGATAAAATGTTTTCATTCCTTATTCAATTAATAATAATTGTACTGGAGCAGTATTTTATTACCAGAAAACATACATTAAAATTCGTAATTGTAAACAAAAAGAAGTATTTCTGAAAACAGAGAAACAAGATAGTAGCTTTAAAAAACACCAAAACTAAAACCAGTCTTCATTATTTTTTTTAACCAAAATGTAGTGAATGACAGAATTGGTAGAGCAACTACATTTCTTAATGACCTGAGTTCAAATTGCATAAAAGTCATCACTACCTGTCACCTTTCAAGGGTAGAATAAGTACCAGTCAAGTACTGGGGTGATCTAACTGACTCTAAACCCAACCACCCATCCAAAAGTACCTGATCTTGTATCTAAGTAGAAAATATTGACAAAATTTGTGAATAAATTTATAGTGGGTGTGAAGTAAATAAAGCAAAATTCATTCAAAGAGATAAAGTATAACCTAAGTGGATTAATGAATTAGTGTTACACAATAAAATTATTTAAAATGAAGAAGCTTTTCTGACAGAATCATTGGAAAGGAAATCTAAAATTATGTTCAGTTCTGATGGCGATCACAGTTATTAAAATATACAGCAAACTTTGAAAAATGCTTGAAATGTTTCACACATAACTTGCAATAATCATCAGAAACATAATTTCCAGATTGTTGTAAATTGTTTTAAGACATCTATGACAGACAAGTAGAAATAGGAGTGTGAACACATATTTGCAAAATTTACATTAATCATATCTTCAAAGTATGCAATAACACGAGATATATATGGTACACAAACATATACACACACTTCTGTGTGTGAACATATGACATGAATGTGTCCCAGAAAATCATGTCTGTGACTTCAGGCATGACTTCACTCAACTTATGTCATTGCTACGGTTGCTCATCGATTCCTGACTAACAACTTCCATAGTCTTGCAAGAGCTTTAGCACACTGCAGGTGTAAGCTAATACATCTGAAGATGCTTTGTATCACACACACACACACACACACACACACACACACACACACACACACACACAAAATAAGGTCTGAAAGAAAAGAAAATGAGTGAAAAAGGTCATCTAAGGTGGAAAACAAACTGTAGAGCTAATTGCTTCAGAATCTATGCCTGCTATACTTTGACTAGAGCCCATTATTTCAAGTTACATATTATTACTTCAAAATTTAGGGGCTCATTAACAAATATAAGACATAAATCCCATAAGTCAATCTGTTAACAAAGCAATAAATGTGAGATGATTATTCTCTAAGTTTAGCATATGACTGTACAATTTTCAAAATTCCAATGAAATATATGTATACCACAGAGCTTCACTCTTACACAAACACAGGTGTTTATGCCTGCCGAAATTATTGCATTCCCTACAAATGCTGAGCCTCAATGTGTAATAACCTCTTCAAAAGACCAATTATATATAACAAAGGACATCAATAAAAAAAAAATATAGGTGAAACCAATGTTTAATACATTGAGTTGATTCTGTCAGTCCAACATTATGTCAAGTATTTGATCAGACAAAATGTGTTGTCTTCCCAACTTTAATAACTACCCGACAATGTAAACATAATCATTAATTTTACCCAGTTATCCCAGCAATCTACATTATAAAACTTTACTGTTTCCCTTCTGTAAGATTATGAATAAAGAAAATGCATGTACATGCACACATATTTTCATGTGTACATACACATTTTCAGACTATTAAGTCTTAAAACGGTTTTAAATTCAAATTTTTTATTCTATTTACTCATCAGTTATGATTTAAATGCATGTCTGCTAAAATAATGCTAGAATGGATTTTGATAATATCAAAACATTTTGACCCTTTTTTTTTGTATTTGATTAACTGAAATAGTAAAAATATAAATTTTTATTCATAACTATATTTTAAAATATTTTATTCAAATTCTTAATATATCTTTTCTTTCCTGCAGCTCACCCAACCTTCAAAGGGATAATAATATCCATGGCAACAAGTATGTATGATACACTTGCCATTGATGGAGCAGAGTATTGATGCAGATGTGTCTGAAAAGAATCTGACAAAAATGTCGGATTTTACCAGTGACAGAAGTGACAACTCCAATATCCCAAAATATATTGATTGGCAAGAAGATTTCAAGAAAGTTCTGCCTCTGCTGCTGCCTGAGTATATTCAGTAACATTTTCGCTGACCAGCCAATCTGAAATTACTATATCTCAACAATTACTGGATATGTTTTGAGGACAACTTCCAACAACAATCAAGAATGGAGGTTGCCAATGTCGAAGCTCACCAAATCAAAGTCGAAATCAAGTAGAAATTTGAGCTTATCATCACATAATTGTCTCAGAGTCTATTCTGATGTTGATGTAGAATTTCTCACAGCATGCATGGCTATTCGTGAGGCAAACCACTCAAATATGTTTAAAGATCATGTTGTAACCATTATGTTCATAGGATTCCTGTTTAGAATTTTATTATTGTTTTGGAGAGAGAAAAGTTATTATTGCTTTCAAATTTGATGGCACTCCATGTACTAGATGGGAATGCAGAGAAAGAAAAAAAATGAAATTATTCTTTTTGTTTTTTTTTAAATTGGAAACCTATTTTTGTTGGTCAAGAAATGAAAATATAAGCATATATATGAGTGGGTGTGTATAAGTACATGAGTACAAATATATATATATATATATATAATAAATGTATGTATGTATATATACACATACATACATGTGTGTGTGTATCTATCTATATATATATATATAAATACATACAAATATACACATGTCTATATGTTTATTATATATATTGTATGGCACATATATATATATATATGTATGTATATATATATATTCTTTATATATGTATGTATATATATTCTTTATATAATATACATAAATGTTTATAATACATACATATATATATGTATATATAATAGTTACATAAT
>JAOPUL010003171.1:34501951-34519890 GCA_027564515.1 Octopus rubescens | reverse complement strand
ACACTATATATATATACACAATATATATACACACATATACACACATATATATACACACACATATATACACACATATATATACACACATATATATACACACAAATATATATATATATATATATATACACTAATATATATATATATATATATATAAATATATATAACTTATGTATGTGTGTATATATGTCATAAAATGAATACACATTGTTTACAAATGAGAAAACTAATCATGGAACCAGCTTTTTATATGACGGATTTAAAACTTGAAGTGAGAGAAAATATCTCATACATTTGACACAGGTTTTGTTCCAATCTTAATACTTAGTGGTTTGTGAAATGAATACTAAACCATGTATCTATGAAGAATTGTACTCTGAGAATCATCAGCATATTAAATAGGCTCTCTGAGATGGAGTTTTGGCTTGCTGACTCATTATATTGTTTAAAATGGGACAGAATTGCCTATTGGAATTGGTAGATCTCTGAGATTTTCACAGCAATGCTTATATGAATGAAAATCTCAGAGGCAATCTATTATGAAATTATTCAAATTTTATCCCCAACCCAACAAAACAGTCTAAACATAAAATAGAAAAAAAATCTTTTTTTTTATCTTCTCATTGACATGCTCACTTAATTTATTTGAAATCTATTCAATGGGAATGGGGAAATAAGAAGAGAAGAGTTGAAAAAGAAAGAAGAGAAATTTAAAACACATAATTTGAAACTGAATTACGCTAGGAATCAAGAAATTGCTAGAAGTGAAAACTGCATTTATATATGGTTCTGAGCAGATGTAAAGAGAAACTATCTAGCATTTTTAATACATTGAAGAAATATTAAATGAAAATAATACACATATAAACCAAAGTATGTAAAAAAAGTTTTAAAAGGGAGATAAACAAAGCGCCATTTTTGTGAGGGGTGGGGTCTGTTTGTTTATTTCATTATCACTCTTATATAGTAAGTATATACTAAGTGTGTAATTACTAATTTTTGTTGCTAATGTATATTAAAACAGTTTTGAGGGAATATGTATCTAAACCATATCTCCCACTTCCTGTGAGATGGAAAATTCTAAGTATATATCTACCAATAAAAAAAATTAAAACAATGAAAGAACTTTTTTTTTAAAATAAAATTATGATATAAAGGAGTAAATCTGTCTCTAGCCACATGAATGTTAAATAAACAGAAGACATTTTAATATTTATTATGGTAGATAGCTTGAAATAGCCAGCACTGATTTTTAGCTCATAGTTGCCAGACTCCCTACTTATTAAAATTAATAGACATCATTTGGAAGAAATTTCATTTATAATATTTTCTAACATGGAATAAGTGTTGGATAAAGGGTTTTAAGGTTAAGATGAAATTGGAAAAAAAAAAAAAAAATGAACAATCATATGAAGGATGTTTTTTTTTATATCACATCAATTTATTTTAACATGTGGTTTGCATATTAGTTTACTGTGCATATATGGTGAAGCTAAACATACACCATTATACACAAATGTTTGTATATGTACATGTCTTACACATATACAATCACATTATATACATATATATATACGATGTGTGTTTATGTTTTTATGCAATACAAAAACAAGAGTTCCTAACACACTGCATCTAAAAATGTGTAGCATCAATATGTATATGTGTATATAGGATCTGATACTGTGGTTTAATACAGCTCCACATATACGATTCATTCAGAGTATTTCTCCTAATGAAGATTAACTTTACTATGATGACATGGAACTCTATGAAACTAATGGTATGAGACAGAGGTTCTAGTTCTGTCAAACACTCATTTGATTAAGCAGAGATATACGATGTCTATAGTAAAACATAATAGATATATTCATATACAGATTTAATATTTTATAAGAACATATGCAAATATAATATGTATAATGTCTCGTGTGTGTGTATATATGTATATACAAATATACACACACACACACATACACATAAACATTAACACGCACCAATGTAGGTTCATTAACAATGTATATTTAAAAATATATACATTTACATCAAAGCAGGATTTATTCATCTGCTTTAGATATTTAACTTATCAAAATGTTACCCTAACCCACAAAGTTTATCTCATTAATGAGAGGAAAAAATACAAAAGTATAACCATACATTATTAATCTCCTGTGCAGAAAAGAGGCAAAATGTTCCAATGTACATGGATATGACATAATATATGTATCAGATATGTATGTATCATGAGCTCCAAATAGAATTCATAGGATGATGAAGTTGCATGAAAAATACATTGGATTCAAGGGGAGATGACTAGAGGAACAGAGAGAGAGAGAGATGAAAAGGCAACTCATTTGGTTTACGGAAGCATAACTTTTAGAAATTATTTTGGAACTAAATCTGATGTTGCTGACTTTGCCGAACAAGTCAAGAATTTTTAATTTAATTTTTTTTAAATGACAAAGGCAAGATAAATAATCAACAGAGCAATCTGATTTGTTTAAAACTGGAAAACTAATAGAAGAAATGTTTCTAATAAGTTCCTATACCTTTTCATTATAAAATGGTGTACAAGAAATTTAAGACTATTTGCCTAACAAATACAAATTTATTGAACCTTGTAATGGACTGTTATTGGAATATATTTTATAAGCATAAATATACTATCAAAGATCTCCTAGGAAATGAAATAAACTGTGTGTGTTTGTGATATGTGTATGTTTGTGTGTGCATGCATGTGTGTATGAACATGTGTATATTCTCAATCCGTTATAAACGTCTATCAGGAATATCAAAAAGGTGGTTTGTTTTGGAATGTCCATAGAAGTGAAAATAAAGTCCTTGCATGCACACTCCGTTCTCATTGAGTGAAACGGAATCAGTTATAAGTACAGATGGTAAATTTTTATTGACAAGGTCTATTATAAATTAATAATAATAATACTTACAATCAATGTCTTACATTAATAACAATGAACTAATTAAATTAATCCATGATATAATTGACTTTTATGTATGTTTCTATACAAAATAAATATCACATTTTCTCTGTTTGGGAAGAATACATTTTCATAGAAAATTCGGTTTATGTGGAAAATAAAACAATGTCTTACTAAATAAATCCATCACTGTTCTAACAAATTGCTGTAAGTTCAAAATAATATCACAGATAATGATAGTATTACATACACATAATTTTAATTGCAATAAGATTCAGAAATAAGAATGTAGTTGAAAACAGACTAATATATCATAAAAAGTGATGCTGGTCCATATTAAATTGTGTTTCAACAACTAAGATGATACTAATTGAAATATGTTTTACATTAATTAGCTCTTCAAAAATGAAAGAGTACTAAAGGAAGTGGGGAAAAATAACACCTCTGAAAGCAGGCATAAAAACAAAAATATGTGTGTGTGTGTGTGTATATACATATACATACATACATACATACATACATACACACACACATATATATATATATATATATATCATACATTAAATATTTATAAAAGTTTGTAGTGTATGTGAATAAAAACTTCCTTGTAATTGCATCCCTATCAAAAAGCACATCGATTGAATAACATCTAGAAATAATGTTACTCCAGTTCTAATTTAAGTCCCGTTCTTTCCTGGCTGCATCAATGCAGACAAGTATTCACCTCTATTCTTGTGAACAACACATTTACACATACATACAAAAACTCAAACAAATACATATACAAATTCATATTATGTTAGTAAAGTTATGTTTCCTTCATAAATATTGATATATGCATAAATGTAGCAATTGATAAATTTAGACAGCCTAAAATAGTTTTATTTTAATAATACTGCCTCCAAAAATGTAACTTTTGGGGGATGGGTCTTGGCGAAAAGATGTACATATCTAAAGGACACAAGGAAATCTTATGTATACATTGATACACATAAAGCTAAAGTATAAAACGTGCACAAACTGCTGTCATTAATCATATTGAAAGATATTCAGAATTTTCCATCTGTTGGAACTATTTGTTGGTGATCTGCAATGAAATTAGTACAATGCAGACAGACTAAGAGTGACTTTGTGTGTGTGTGTGTGTGTGTTGTCGGCTGTATCCTGCCGTCATCAATTTATTTATTAATGTGGTATTCATCTACAAAGATCTTTCAGATTGAATGAAAGAATGAAACTGTGTGAATATTTCATGTTATTTCATTTAGCGCCAAATTGCAAAGAAAAATAAATGTTGGTTTTAGCCATTGCTAACGTAGTCAGCAGTTTATTGTTCAAGGAAGACAAGGAGTCATTATGGATGTTCAACTATAAGGCTACTGTAACAACACTAGAAAGTATTTCTTCAAAAATGAATAATGGTAATAGGAATAATACAAATTTCTCAAAAAGTTATATATTTTATTGATTTCAAATTCAGCTACAAATGGCTAAAGACCTCAGAAGAATGGTCGCTATTGCTTCTGCTAAAGTTCCATTCAGATTTGCGTAAGAATAGAATAAATAGATTTGATCCTTATACTTTCAAGTAAGCAAGAAAAATAGGACAAAACAAAGCTACTTTGTTTAATAATAAGTAATATATATATATAAATCCAATGCAACAAGCTTTTAGAACCTTGGGTAAGTTCCATTAGCTCTGTCACATAAAGTGTCTACTTCCACATATATACATTAGGTTATATTATTCTAAACTAGAAACCAAAAGAAGTATGTAATCACATGAATGAATGAATGAATGAATGAATGAATGTCGTAATGTGAGAAAGCATGAAATTATGCACAGTTGAAAATGTCAACAAATTCCCCAAACTACATGACCCTAAAATACACTCTCTAAGGAATGAGACAGGAATAGATCAAACAATAAGATTTAATATTATAAATTGACAAACCAGAACATTCTAACATAACTACTAATTCCTTGTAAATATACTTTTAAAAACAATTATTCAGTACATACTATTTGATAGCATTTTCTGAACAAATCTGCTCACATCTGGCAGCAAAACCAAACAAGAAATTAC
Source organism: Octopus rubescens (assembly GCA_027564515.1). Lineage (NCBI taxonomy): Eukaryota > Metazoa > Mollusca > Cephalopoda > Octopoda > Octopodidae > Octopus > Octopus rubescens. The sequence continues at coordinate 34,514,870 of JAOPUL010003171.1, read as the reverse complement.
AACTAGAGACTTTTATTCCTCAGTAAGTTGTGAACGGTGATTTATTACACCCTTGTAAATATACACATATACACACATCTAAGACAAGTATAACGAAGAAAGAAAAATACAAAAAAAAATTGTTTTTTGTTTATTTTATAAATATTTCTTTATCCTGAATTTCATTCCATAAAGTAAGAAAGCTTCAATGAAATACTGCCAAAGACCAACCTAAAATGAATGCAATAGTATTATTCATCTATTAAGTTGTTGGGCAAAAATATTATTTGTTTTTTTTTTTGTTTTGTTTTTTCCTTTTAGTTTTTTTAAATATGTCTGCATGCAATAGGTGGCAGCACAGGAAAAACAAAAATTTGTCTCCTTTTGTATGTCAGTGTTCATTCAAGGATTTGGTTGGGTTTTTTTTTTAATGCTTATTTCAAAGTGAAATCATCTGAAGTTATCTTGCTCATGATAATTGTCAAACTTAAACAAACACTAGAAATATTTATGTTTCCAAAGTTAAAATGGTTTCATTTTTCAACAAAATCATATCTATATAGTTACACACAAAGAATATATAACACAAGTAAAAATACAGCTATGTTATACAAGGAAACTATGGCTAGCTAGATGGTTCTGAAACAGAGGTTTTTAATATTTATTATTCATAATTTCTCTTTAGATTCTAAATATTTTAGGGGAAAAAGACATTTGTATTTTTAATTTTTTGCCTGCACAGTATCTAAGAATTTTAGAATGTATTTATTTTGTTGATACACAACCTTACCTGATGACAAAATACTTCAACCAAACATCACCAATGTTAACCAGACTGCATGATAAATTTAGAAAAAAGATTTCTTTTTTCCTTAAAAAGTTAATTCCACATGAAGCATAAAATTATTGTAGCGATTTTTTTCTTTTAAAAATTTTATTAATACATTATTTAAATTTTGACTTGGTTTTGAAATACATTTTCTTTTATAAAACAATTTTTAAAAAGTGTTCTTTTAATAACTATTTTTAATCAGAATTCAAGTATATATATATATATATATATATATCAATTTTGTTGTATTCTAATGATGTTTTATACTTGTGTTTTCAACTAATTTAATATATTTATTAAGAAAACAATGAAATAAAATCATCGAAGCCCATAATATTTATAATCAAATGTTTATATATTTTTCATTTCCAAAGCTAGTTAAAGAAAAAAAAGTAGTTATATTTCTATAAAGAAATTTAACGCAGAAAAAATTTCTATTTCCTAGGGCAGTTATCTGTATCATTCCTGTTAATAAGAAATTTCTGTTCATCACTCAGAGCCATAAGTTCACAGGTTTATATATGCAAAGCTTAAACAAAAATGAACTTTTTAAATTTTGACTTTTGTTGAAGAACATTAATATTAGGAATAAGAAGATATCTTGACTTAATTTGTATGAATAAAATGATTTTTCAGAGATATTATTTGGAGACCTTTTCAGAACTGACTAATACTTTTTTTAATTTTTGTACTCAGGATTCATAAGATTTTTTTTTTTATTTCACTTTCTTAATTGACAATCAGTAAGAAAAAAAATAAGAAATTCATTTCTATTTCCCAAATTATTGAATTAAATTTAAAATTAGCTATTTGCTTTGAATAAATTTTTTGTATCAAAAATAGCTTGAAAATTTTAATTTAGGCCATCTTTTATAAATGTTAAAGCAGACAAATTTTGAGTGTTATTTTATTTCTTACAGGTAGGCTATGTAGTTTTTAATCATTCTCTAAATTCACCAACTCTAATGATGTAAAGTTGAAATAATACTGAACTACTTTAAACTGACTTTAAATCTAGGACAAGGTTTCAACTTTTAAGTTGATTAAAATTTGAAAATAAAGTTAAAAATATCAAGTAAGCATTCTAAGCTAAAAAAATAATTGAAAATGTATAAAAAATGTTCAGCAAAACCGTGTGTGTGTGTTCATGCATGTATATTTGATTTACAAATATCCTCAAAGAGATAGCATTGAGAGAGAAAAAATTCAAAAACGGAAACAATATAATTTAACATATCTACATTCAATATCTACAACATAGTGTGTAAACATGTATATACGTAAGTAATAACACTGGAGTAATTACTATTATTAGCACTGATGAATTAATGAAAATTGGATTTGAATTCTTAAGGAAATATTTAATCCCCAAACTTTGCAGTTGGCTTTTTTCAGTTTAGACTTTTCTGATTCCAGATTTACAACATTGTGAGAATTTGGCTTACAACCTATTTGCTACTTAAAAACAAACAAAAAAAACTAATAAATTGCATAGTTTTTCTGTTCTCTCCATACACTGATAATCTTGGCTCATTTCAGATGTAACAAAGGCATTTATAAAATTTACATATATATTTATCTACACACATCAGAAGATAATTTAATAATGATCATCATTATTCTTGTTATTTTATTAGACTAAAGTGTTAAAATGTTCCTGATAATCTTAGGGGAAATATTGAAAATATTGTGAAACGTCTTTTATAGAAAACTTATTGAACTAATATTTACTGCATAACTTACACCTTAATAACGGGGGTGACAATCTCTCTGCATAACATCAATCATATTAAATGCCTACACATAAACTACCATCATTTTATGTCCATTTTTCCAACTTTGCTTGGGTTGGAAGAGGTCTTCTCCAGCACAGCATCTTCTTCAATCATCATATCCATCCTGAGATCAACCTTCACCGTTTCTTCCTCAGTCTTCCTCATTTGTGGATTCCTATTTGGATTACTTGTCATTTCTTTGCCAACACACACAGAGATATACGTATTATCACCACCATCTTTATGTCTATATTTCCATGTTGGTATGGGTTTGAAGCGTTGTCACAGAGTCAGTTCTTATTCACAGTTACTGTCCTCCTACACAGTCTCAGGACATCATCTCATTCATAGGGTTCATTGTTGACATGATTTCTAGGGATCCCTCATAGCACCAACCACTTTACAGCATATACATGGTGCATTATTTTCATGGCAGCATCATTGGAAAAATTGCTTTGTCCCTCACAAGTTTATTAAGTCCTACCCGTTGTTGTTTTCATTCACTTGCCAACCATTACTTTTAATGGCACCAGCAACATATAGGGCTTGTCTTGTCCTTAGCAAGACTAAAAATTCCTTTCTACCTAACACTGTTTCCATTCATTCACCAGAGGATTGCTGCATCCTGATTATCAGTAGTCCCTAACAGCCAGAAAAGGGTGTCAAGAAAGAGAACCCAAGTCAAAGTGAATGGAGTGAGAAGATAATAAGGAAAAGAATAAAGGAAATGAGATGGTAATAGACTGCTATATGACATTTATTGGTAAGGAGATTGAATACAAATAAGAGTGGTGTAAAGGAAGAGGGGGTGATGAAGGAAAGAAGGCTATAGGATAGGGAGTGCTAAAAGGAAGAGAGTACTGGGAGAGAGAAAGAGTGTGAGGGGTGTCAACAAAGGTATGAGAGAGGAAAATGTGAGAAAGAGTGGGATCTAGCAATAAAGAAGAGATGGTATAGAATGGATTGAATAGGGAAAGATTCAAAGCAATGCTATCCTCATCATAGAGACAGGCAGGCAGACAAACTGATAGTAGAAAGGCACATTGATAGAAGAGGGGGTGTATGATGGATGAGGGGATGAATGATGGAGGATAACAGAGTGAGAAAGGAGAGCAATATATATAAAGATTTAATAATAAGAACATCATGGTCGAGAGACTCAAATGTAAATATTATTCATCCCAATATCCATCACCACCATCATCTGATTTTTTACATCCATTTTTCCAGGCATACATGGTTTGGGTGGGTCTTTTCTAGTCAGCAATTTGCCATGAGTCACAGTCCTTTGTCATCTTCTCCATGATATCCAGCCTCTTGAGAACAGTTTTCACTTCATTCTATGTCTTCCTTGGCTTTCCACATCCACAGGTTCCATCCATTTGGAACATTGATACTTCTTTATACAACTGACATCATCCTTCATATGCATCAGATGCCATTACCAGTGCAGCCTTCTCTTTTGCACAAGACATTTGATTCCCTCTTATTCATAACTTTTCTCACAACTCATTTCTGCTCTGTTGTTCATGGTCACTAACATTACACATCCAGCAAAGCAAGCTTCCTTCATAACTGTCTAAGCTTCAAAAATCCTTCATACCCAAAGCCCACCTATTGCACTTCATACATGAACATTCTATCTGTACTTTCAAAAAGAGAGAAACCCTTTTTTGTTGCCAGCAGAGGCAGTAACTCTCAGAAATCTTCCATCCCTGTTCTTACTTTGACCATGACTAGCGTCACAGCTAATTAGGTCACCTAGGTGAGAAAAGAAATTGACTATTTCCGGGAAGCCCTCCAAGCATTTCAAGGAAATTGTGTGTACTTTTACTGCTTAGTCTCCAGCACATCTGTCATAAATGGAGTCTACCTTTTCTCTTGGTCTGCTTGCAACCCCACTATATCTTTTGGGCATCCAACATTTACAAAGGATACAGTGTGTAGAAATACTACTGAATACTTTGAATATCAAGCTTGGCCACTTTCACAATAATAATTGGCTCCTGTCACCGTTCCTGCTGATACTTAACTCATAAATAATCACAATTTATTTTTTATTTTTACCAAGGAATTTAAAATCAAACTTCTTCATTACATCTAATTTAAATACATTCATAAACTAAAATATTTCTTCATATAGATTAAAAATTGGGAAGATACTAATTTTGAAATAATTAAAGGAAAGCTATCACCAAATAGTTTAGTCCTTTCATAATTATCTCTTATTTCCACTGTAATAGTTCAACTAATGAACTCTGGCCAATTTTCCTGTTTGGCTATAGTTTCAGAAAAAATATGCAAAGGACATTAATTTGAATAATTAATTCAGCAACAATAAAAACTCATAGCAACTTATTATTCAATGTGGATAGAAAATAACTGACACTTCATGGATGTAAACCCAAGACCTTTGCAGGTTCTCAGAGAACAGCTGAGATCAATAGATATCCACTGTGTTTCATTGCTTCTCTGCAAGATGTTAAAAAGCTTCAGTTTACCAAGGTTTGTGAATTAGGCACCAGCCATTTTTCTGATGTTTGCACACGTCTTAACTGGATATGAGTAGTAAATTATGTTGATATTGTTGATTGAAAGCCATGTTGTTGGAGACATCCGAGGTCCCACAGATTATTGTAGTGAAAATGATTAGAGGCAATAACACTGACACCAGAAAAATGTTTTAGAGTAACTAGCTATAAAAGCCTGACATGTTAAACGGTTCAAGAAAATCTGTATCTTAATAACATGTACTAGTGGTTAGAGGAGAGAACAATAATACAGTACATTTATTTCTACCACTTTAAAATTATTTAAAGTGAGGCTACATATTTAGCAAGGTTATTTTCTTTCATGGTAAGAAAATTAGGCCAGAATGTTTTGTAGACTAAGAGACAAATGAGGGACAGAGGATTTTAGAGGAATGGTTTGAAAGTCACTAACCTTCAACACTTTGTTATATTCAATAATAAGAAAAGATTATCAAACAGTGAATAAAACAGTTTGGTCAAAGGAACATGAACATATTCTACAGTTGTGATACATACAGCATTTTATCTTCTTTGATTCTTTTAAATGAATTACACCTGTAAGGTTGATTACTTTCAAGTGTTGTATGGACTAAGGTTTTATCCTATATGGCACCAGCACAACATTTAGTTACCTGCTCTACGATTGTTGGTTCACAGAATGTAGTAGTATGTAAAATGGGGAGAAATATGACTAGAGAAATTACCTATACTACTCACTTGGTTATTTCATAGTTTAAGATATAAATATATTTGTTTTAATATTGATAAACTTTTGACCAGTTAGCTGAAGTGCAGTATGATCCAACAAGAGAATTTTATTATTTATTTGTAGAAAGAATAAAATGACCGAAACATATTTATACAAATTTATGATAAACTTAGCTATTTTAGAGATGCATGTGTATTATTTATTGGTATTTATGTATTCATAGATACAGATTAGTTTGTGAAGAGTAAGTTGAAATTTATTTAGATTACAACTAGTTGAGATGGTAAAAATCTCTCAATTACAATGTGGACAAATATTGTGTTTTACTCTACAAGAATTTTTAACTGAATTTATAGCAACTGAGTGGAGGAAACTAACAAATATGATCTACAGTAAATCCAAAGCCCTAGACTTTGGACACAACTGAATTATTTATGACACAATAATACAATATTGTAACTTATGGTTTTACAATTTGAATTTAATGAAGCTAAAATATCCAGATTGGAAAAACATTGTACTGTACGGTATTGAAATGAAAGCTTCATTGCAGTAAACTATGATGAATAGCTAAACAGAGGTCCATAACTAAGCAGGCAACTAGCTCTGGATTATAAATTTACTCCTGCAGATAAAGCAGTAAAAACACATTCAACAGCAAATATTACTGATTATTATTGTGTATTATTGTTTTGTGGCTTGAAATCACTGACAGCTATTTAATTTCAAATATTGGTTATAGTGATGAATTAAAATTAATGTCCAAATAGAAAAGCAATAACAAACTAATTAGAATGAGAGAGAAAGAGAGAATAGTTTCCAAATAACTAAAAGCTCAACAGTACAGATCAATGAAGATGACATGTATATCAAACATTCAGCATTTTAACTGAAAGTCAGTCTAGTTTATTGACAATTATATTGTTATGTAAAATCTTGCCAGTTGTCTTTAACATTTATTGCATACAGGATGTCTTACACACACAAAAAAAATCTAAGATTACTTTCTCTTATGACAACTTTTTAACCAGGCAATTGTATAGATATTATTAAGCTCTTTTTTTTATAGAGAGCCAGGATATATCTTCACACAAAAATGAAAGGAAACATAACTTTGATACTGAACAACAAAATATAATTTGAAAATAATTATTTTACATGGGAACTTATTACATTTCCAAAAGTTAGAACATAAGCTTAAATGTCAGTAAAGCAGAATTTGATTATCTCTTTAATTATGGTTTGACGAGATACTATTGTAATATTGATTTCTTTCATTGGCACAATGCAGGAAGTTATATCAACAGAAATTTGTTGTAGTATTGTAAGTAGATTTAATCAATTTAGTTGACCCCAGTACATGCCTCATCCTTCTTCTATTAACTCTGGAAGAATGGAAGACAAAGTCAATTCCTATGATATTTGAAAACAGAATATAGATCGACAAATCAAAATACTGATAGGCATTTGGCTTTTAAATTATCATTAATGATAAATAATAGTTTTTAAATTTACCTTACCTTTTATTTGTTTTAGTCATTAGACTGTAGCCATGCTGGGGCACTGCTTTGAAGCGTTTAGTTGAACAAATTACCCGCAGGACTTTTCTTTTTTAAGTCTTTTTTGCTGAACATTGAAGTTATGGGGATATAAACAAACCAACACCAGTTGTCAAGCGGTGGTAGGGGAAAAACACACACACATTATATATATATATATATATATAAACAACAAATTTTCTTTCAGTTTTTGTCTACCAAATCCACTCACAAGGCTTTAGTTGGACCAGGGCTATAGTAGAAAACACTTGCCCGAGGTGCCTCAAAGCAGCACCAAAACCAAAAATATGTGGTTGGGAAGCACACCTTATCTATGAAAGAATATATTCTTGATCTTGTGTTCACCTCCCTTCATCAGGCCTTCTACTAATCACTATGCCCAGAAGTTCCTTAATTGGAATTCCCTCCCAGGTCATATCACTTTTGCAAGTGTTGATTTACAAAGGTTCAAGAGGAACATAATGTCCATCTCAACTAATTTAGGAGGGCCTGCAAAGACCAAGGACATTGACCCTCCCTCCAGGCCCTAAATTATTTAGTCAGGTGTAGTTAAGAGATTAGGAGGAACAAAATCAAAAATATTTTAAGCTATTTAATTCACAAAATCAAAATTAGGTAATTGAGAAGATTTTAAAAAGTGAAATCATATATTTTATCCTCATTAATATTATTACATAAATGCTATCGATGTTTCAAAAAATTACTTTTATTCCAAATGTTTTCAGTCCCTTTAAGAAACACAATATCCAAGTTATAGATCACCCCCCCCCCCAAAAAAAAATCAAAGCAGCTGTTCTTTGAAGAAGTTATTTTCTCTTTAAATATAATATTAAAGAATTATTTGTTTTTACCATAATAATAAAACTAAAATAACAATTTAGATCAAAGCAAACTTGGCAGATTCAATCTAAAACTTCATTGTAGCTTAATGACAAACACACAAAAAAAAAACTCATAAATCATTATATATTTATTTTAACCCTATAGATCGTAGTTTGTCTAAAAAAATCTTTTTAACTTTCAGAAATAAAATATAAAGATTAAGAGAATAAAAATATAAGTAATGAAAAATAATTTGCTAATTAATCTTTAAACACAAATGTTTGCAAGTCAAATTTACCATTCTAATTATAGATACACACATACACGTGTGTGTGTGTGTGTGTGTTGTGAAATATATGGCTAACATCTTTATTTGAACATAACTGTTAAGTATGTCAAAGTTCTTGTAAATACTAGTGGATGTTTACTTTGTAAGACACCACTAAAGCTTTATATTCTACTCTAAGTGGTTTATTTAAACACAGAAATCAACATGTTTGACATTTACTATGTTTGTCAAGGAAGTTTACAAAGAATGGTAAGTATATCTGACTACACATTTATTGGCTACTTGCTGATTTACTAATATTCTCTTTAAAATCCAATTTTAGCAGCCAAATTGCTCGTGTTCTTCTGCTCAATAACAAAATGTGGCAAATTTTACTGCTTTAAAATATCAAAGTAATAAATTATGTATAAAAGTATCTGTGTTGGTCCAACATAGGTATATTACATTTAGTTGAATTCTTGAAGTATATATATATATAAATTGACCTTCTCAGATGAACTCTTTTCAGAGACAGTTCTAGAAATAGATTGTCAGATACCTTTGCTGTAAGTTTTCAACCCTAAAAATGAAATGAAAATATCAACTTCCTAATAAACAAATAGCCACTAACTTCTGTTTACAGATTAATTTATTAAAATATAGCAAGTGACACAATATTTATATATGCCAATATCAAGATAGTATTCAATATCTTGATGTAGAGCTAATTAAAATGCACAAGGTTCAACAGCTAATTAAATGGCAAATAAACAGACTGTGTGAATAACCCATGCCAGCATGGAAAACGGACATTAAAGATGATGATATATATATATACATATGTGTGTGTGTGTGTGTGTGTGTGTGCGCGTGCGTGCATGCATGCGTGTATATGCATTTATGAATATACATATTTGTGTGAATGTGTATAAATTTATGTAATAAATATATACAAGTATACACACACACACACACACACATACACACACACACACACATATATAGGTGCACATACACAGACACACATATTTGTATGTGTGTTTGTTTTTTCATTCATTTAATGTCCATTTTCCTTTGTTAATATGAGTTGGATGGGGGCATATGTAAGACAATGTAATCATTAGGTGTTTTTCCAGTTGCTAACTTACATTTTATCAAGTAAGGAATTTCTTATTCTACATGTCTCTGAAAGCACAGAGTGACTTTGACTGGTCTTAATGTCAACAAGTATCTAAATATAACAGTTTTGCTGAAGCAAAATCATGAGATAATCAACTGCACATTTGTACAACACAAACACATAATCAGTGGGCTTCCTGCAGTTTCTGTCTATCTAATTCACTCAAATAGTATCAATCAGCCCAGTGCTATAGAAGACGTATTCCCCTGTCCGGATACCATGCGGGACTGAACCTCACACCATGTGGTTGCAAAGAAAATTTCTTAACCATAGTTATGCCAGCACCTGTGTGCATACATGCATGCGCAAGTGCATGCCCAGGCAATACAAGATAATTACTTCTTGATGGAATGTTTCCAGCATTAACTCCTTTACAAACAACAAACAGAGACCTCAAACAACTAAACCTGTATACTAACCCTTAATCGAAACCATTTTGTTATATCAAATTCAATATTTTAATCACATATCTTGTCATATGCTGTGATATTCAGAAATAATCTAGTCAACATTGCTAATACATTTCCTCACATCAATTTGATATTGACTGCAATATTCAATAATTAATTCAAACTTACAAAAATAGAAATGTAGTTAAGTTCATAGTGTTTACTGGTTTATTTTGTTTAAATTCAGTTCTATAAATATTTTAAATGCTAAAAGTAAATAGTTGTATTGTGTGGTCAGTACTCAAGAGTGAAATATCACAAATAAAGCTGTTTGACCATCTCAAAATCCTTGAAATAAATTAAAATCTCCAAAATGAAATGTTGGCCATATTTCTTGACAGTTTTTCTTGTAGAAAAAGAAATACATGTACTGAGAAACTCCAGGAATTTCATCCATTTGCTATTAAAAATCTAATTTTTCTTCAACTTTGAATATTTTCATAAATTTTTTTCTAATGAAGAAATGATATATTTAATATTCAACAGTTAACTGCTAAGATATGTTTTCACCAATATGTAATGGGGAAAATACTAAAGAAATCAAAATCGAAATGTATAAAAATTTAACCATTTTTATTCCAACACACCTGAGGCTGCCACAGTTTGTATAATGAAAACCATATCATTTTATGAGGTACACATTTAAAATAAAAACCCTTCTGCCATAACTTTATGCAAGGACCTTTTGTTAAGGTATTTCCTGAACAGCAGCTCAATGGTAAATTTAGTCACTTTACTAAATCACTCCAAATTATTTTCAAAATTTAAATGAGATACATGGACTGTGTAGCTCATTAGACATACAGCAATGTAAAGATTAAGAGGGTAAATATAGTGCCACGTTTTTAAATTTAAATTATTCCTTCTAATTAGGAAGTCATCTATTGACAGTCTGAGATATCACTTCTGTAGAAATTCTGCAGTTATTACAGTAGTTCACATTTATACGTTATGGTTGATAGAACTAACAAAGAGGTTTTAGAAAAACTATCTGTATTATTTTATTGTTAAAAATGATAATAGGTTGAGAAAACAAATATGGTATAATAATTTTTAGAAGGCATATATAATGAAAAAGAGAGTCCATATCTGCAGCTTATGAAATATATATGCAAAATGAGAAATTGATAGTTCAATAAACATTAATGAAAATTGCATGAATATTACAACTTGCAATTATTGTTTAATCAACAGATTTTATCTTTGTTTCTAATTAATTATCACTATTATACATTTAGACAAAACTATCTTTTTCCTTAGCTAATATGGTACTCGTGTAGTGTTGGCAGCAGTTCAGAGCTAATGTAATATTAAAGAAATCTTTATGCGTCTTTTATAGACATTAAATATAGAATTACAAAATGAGGAAATAGATAAGAGACATAATATTTGAAATCAAGAAATTTGAATTTCAGTTCGATTCTTGAAAAAAACTTAGAAGAAAGGAAATAAGTTAAGTTAATAACATTGATAAAGTCACTTTAAAATATTCAAGATGGTTTTAATTTCTTAATTTTTCATGCTCCTCTTAACATCAATATTTGTGTAGTTTATCTCTAGCAAATTCAATACACAATACTGTTTTTTGTAGTAAATAAAACAAATATTTTTTTAATTTCCTGTATCTATATTCATTTATAGCATACAATAAATAACTTGAGAAATGGAACACATAAAATGTACCACTAATTTTTTAAGACTTTTTTTTATACAAAATTCAGCGATTCTCAATATTTATTATAGAAAAGAAAAAAAGAAAGATAAAAATGAAATCTAGCAATTACTATTAGTTTGTTGCATGAATGAGTAAGTTATGAGAAAATGACTGGCTGCAAGAAAACAAGGAAGATATTTCCAGATGAATTATTTCTGTAAGTCACATTAATATCAAAATGGTCATGAGAAACTACATATTTCTTTATCAGAATATATTAGAAAGATAATTACATTGTATGCCATATGAAACTAAAAACCACATAAAAAGAAATGAAAGGAAATAATTGTTGAATGGAAATAAGGAATAGTAGCAATATTAATTTCTTAACTCATTTAAAAAAAAAGAAAAAAAAATCAATTAAATGAAATAATACTTTTGTTTAATTCTGATTAAATTACATAAATCCAATGTTAAAACAAATCTATTTCTTACAATCTTTTTTTTACATTTAATTTACTGGTAAACTGGAATCTATGATGAGACAATATATTTAGATGTAACAACTTAGTTTTTCTAATGTTTACAGACATATTTACATGTTTATATATATCTACATGCGTGTGTAAACATCTAGACTATATATATACACATATATACATATATATATATATATATCTACATGCATGTGTAAACATCTAGACTATATATATATATATATATATTTATATAGCCTAATGTAACAATGTCAAAGAGCAGAAACTATTATCTCTAGACACATTAATGCACACATTAATGCACATGTGCATATATATATGTGTGTGGCTGTACAATTGGTTAATTCATACAAATGATTTCATTATAGTGTAAAATGAATATTTACTAGTTCACGCTTATAAAAACAGATACAAATTCTTTCTCTCTCTCTCTCTCTTTAAAATATCAAGTTTCTCTGAGATAAAAACATGATTCAACTTATTACAAATTATGTCATTTGGATTATTTACACAAATTTATTTAATATTTTCATTTTAATAACAAATATGTGAGATAGTATACCAGTTATTCAAGTGTGTGTATGCATGCATGTGTGTGTGTGTGTGCGTGTATATATATATATGTATATATGTATATATATATGTATATGTATATATATATATG
>JAOPUL010003171.1:34135778-34146332 GCA_027564515.1 Octopus rubescens | reverse complement strand
AATAGCAGTATTTTTGGCGTATCGTGTTGAGTTTGGCCTGGCGAATATTATATATATATATATATATATATATATATATATACACACACGCAGACATACACACACACGCACACATACATATGTATATACACGTTTTATCAAAGACACGACTATGTCCCATTTTATCTTTCTTCATTACAGACTGTTCAAATTTTGGTATCAAGTTTAGTGCAGTTAGTTTGTAACAATGAAGTTCCGAAATCAATAGTCAACGCTACCACTCCTACACAAAGTCATTGTCTCAAGCCACAAGCATCTATCTGTATACTTTAATATGTTTTCAACAGACAAGCTGAACATTTTTAGTCAAATGACTCATATCGTCGACGTCACCGATGAAGAATCGTTGGGGTTAATCTCCAGTTTGTTTCATTTACAGATAGAATTTGTTACACTTTTCCAGAATTTCTTTGCGAGGGTTTGCGGTACCTTAGTTTACTTTTATAAGGGCTTTCTATCCATATGTCAATTTGTTCTTGCATACCGTATTTGGCATAGTGTTTTTGAATGCATATGCGATTGGCACTATTTATTGAGAGTTTTCAATTTATCCTTTACAAATAATATCTGAATCAAAATATTTTTTTACTCTTGTCTCGTTGTGCACTTTTTAAGTGTATATAGACACGATAAAAATGTTATCTAATTCAACTCTTTAAGTGTTTCGATAAATATAGATATTGTTCCGAGTATATTCTTTCGTTGATAAATATTAACATGAGATGTAATTGAGGAAGTTTATGCGGCTAGCACTCCTCCCTCCACTTCTCAAGTACGAGGATGGGCTGAAAAGTTCATAGGCTGACTATGAAGGAGTTATGCTAGAACTGTGAAATCTTGCATACATTAAATTCATCTCTCCTTATTAATAACTGTATTGTTTCTTTCCATGTAAACTGACATCTAACTTCAAAGAAGACTTCAAAAGTATCTAGTTGTGGCTTCTTTTGAAAATAGAGAAAATTTCGCATCATGGTATTATTAAGTACCTGCAAAAAGAGGGCTTAGCTGCCTTCAGGCACATGCGTGCTAGCATGCTTGCTACATTAAGGGATGACACTCCAGCTTTATCAGCAGTGCAAAAGTGGTCAGCTGAATTTAGGAGTGGGAGAGAGAATCTTGAAGATGACCCAAGGTCCTGGACTAGAAGACAGAAGAATTTGAAGCACGACCAGAGGTGAGAGAGGATGTCGTTGATGAGGTCACGAATGGCAATGAAAGGATTTTGATTAAGCAAGCAACCGATCAATTGGCTGGTTAAATAACTAACCAATTGACTAATAATAAAGAAGTGAAATCGAACCAGTGTGTGTATCAATACGATTGGCATATGACCCTTCCAAGATACCACATAATTTATTTCAACGCATGAGTTAACACCATAGAATCTTGCAGATTCTAAAATACTAAAATATCAAACTTAAATCTACCTAAAAGCAAAGTAGTAGCTGCCATTTGCCATCTACTACTACTATAAAAATTAATTGAACATCACTAAGTTTACGCCAGAGGATAGAGTCCACTGGATTAACGTATGGGGGAGGGGGATAAGTATGCGGGACTTGAGCTGAGAAACAATAAGGGTAACGATGAGAGAATTGTGGGTTTTAGGTAAGCCTATCTGGTTGGGTGGGTATGGTGTAAACATCTTTATATAACTGTTCTTTATAGCATTAGAGCTAGTTAAGGAAACAAGAGCGTTCTAGTAGACGTATTATAATTTAGCATAGTACTGAACTATAGTAAGAGTTTCTTCCTTACAGTTAGGAAGTCCTTCTCTTGTAAAACAACCCGAAAGTAATAAGATAATGTTCGAAAACCTATTTCGTTTACTCTAGGTAAAATCCGGAATATTCAAAGCTCGCTTAAACACATGCCATCAGTTCAACTGCCAATAATATTAATAAAAAAAGAAAGAAAGAAAGAAAGAAGAAGAAGAAGAAGAAGAAGAAGAAGAAAAAGAACAACAACAACAACAACAACAACAACAACAACAACAACAACAACAACAACAACAAATAACAAGGCAAACGTACATGAAAATGTATAGTGTTCTCGCCTATGTGTATGTGTGTGTGTATGGTTGTGTTTGTGTATTTGAATATCGCTCGTCCTTGTCATTAAGTGTAATATCGAATCTTTGCTTTTCTCTTTATGCTATCAGGTACTCAGAGTAAGGAGAAAATCTAGAACGTCCAAATAGTTCCTCGTCTTATTTTTTCCACAAATGTCAACTTTGCTTTCATCCATTGGAAATAACAAAATAAAATATGAATCAAGAAATGAGATGGCGGGTATTGACTATAACCCTCTTCTGAAATGTTGCTTTTCTTGTGCTTACATCCGAAAATATTTTTGAAGCCGATGCCCATGCATATATTTAAGTGTAACAGGAAATAATTTAATTCAGCTTTTCACGATCTGTGACGCACTTAAAGGCCCCCGCCCTCAGACAAAATGCCCATTGCTGCCAACACCAGAAACACTACAGAATCAAGAGGACGAGTTCAAGACTCCAATACCCACACCGAAACCAAGACAGCGAAGGGGTTTACTCCCGGGCGCCTCTGAAAAGCAAGCTTCTTCTGAACGCCTTGCTCCCCAAACCAACAACAGCAATGACATGGAGAAAGGAGATCAGACAGAAAAAATGGATAACAGTAACAAGGTGGGGACAAACGAAAGAGGAAGAGGGTACATATCTGTACTCCAAGAACTCAGCATAAACAAACACAAATACACACAACTGCAGCCCAATTGAAATCTAATCCAAACACAACAACAACAACAAAAACACCACCAGCAGCAACAACACCACCACCAACAACAACAACAGCAACAACAACAACAACAGCAACAACAACAACAACAACAACAACGAGTAAACACAAAGACTCAGAAAGTGCAAAACAAGAAAATGTTACCAAATGTACGCAAAATCAAGCCAGCAATTTCAGTGTTGTGAACAAAAGCAACAGGGATTTCATGGATTTTATCAATCAAAATAAAAACAAGATTGGATCAGTGGGAAGGGAATTCGAGAATTTAATACTCCAAACCCCGGAGGACATATTATTGATTAAAACGTCCTCAGATAGTTATAAAACAATCCGGGGAAAATTACCAGCTAGTGTTTAAATTTATAAAATAAAATATTGACAAAAGACTTTTGGGAGACCTTTAAAAAGACATGCGCCAGTAGAGAAGCCTGGAACATATGGGTTACTCGAAAATCAAGGCCCCGAAAAGGACCAACCCAATGGCTGATTCCAGAGTTGCGTTTGGGAATGCTGGTGGATTGGGGTCATCTTTGAAGCAAGGTCACTTGCTCAATGACCTGAGTTCACTTGATTTAGATGTGGCCGCAATTAGCGAGACAAGGATTACTAATGCGCAAGCACTAGCTCCTATTTTCGATGAGTATGAGATATTATTTGTTTGACCCTTGTTCGGTCTTATTCCTGGTAAGGTTTTTGTGCGTAGTAAGTTAATAACTGTAAACTTAAGTGTCGCCAAGCTTTCAATAGTCTTTCAAGTGCTTAGGACGTTCCTGATAATATTTCCTGTACAACTTTACTCCAAGTCTCACCCAGAGACCTCAAGTTACAGCAGGTAACTAGTTCAAGTTCTTGCTATGACTAGGGTGTCATTTATTTGGTTTTGTAGAAAGTATTTTCATAAAGAATGTTTAAGAAAACATAATAAAATTATTATAAATTTGTTTTGAAATTTCAGATTACATAGACAGTATTTTACATAGGTTATAGGCGGTTCCCATAAGTTATATTTTTTTTGAATTTCTGACATATTTGGATTTCCTGGTATCTGAGCTAAGTAGCAATCAGCCCCTTTTGCTATCATTCCAAGGGACCATTTGCCAACATGTATTGTTTTATTCTTGTGGTTCCACATTTTACTAATTTCTATTTCAACATCTTTATACTTCCTCAGCTTTTAGTAAGTCTTGACAGATACAATTATGTCGATTGGGACAGTCATATCGATGAGGAGGAATGATTTTTGTCTGAATCCCCACAAAATAATGTCTGGTTTATTCGTATCTATCTTTCTGTCGGTTTGAACAGTGAAATTCCAAA
The DNA here is from genome assembly GCA_027564515.1 of Octopus rubescens. Lineage (NCBI taxonomy): Eukaryota > Metazoa > Mollusca > Cephalopoda > Octopoda > Octopodidae > Octopus > Octopus rubescens. Next base: position 34,142,196 of record JAOPUL010003171.1, on the reverse strand, counting down.
GGAGTGAGATGTAGTACTTTTCAATAACTGGAGGTGGTTTGTGTTCCCACCAACTTTTATCATGGGGCAGGTCTTAGATTTTGCAAATTACCCAGTGAATATACTGTTCTGCTCTATCATGCCTGTTGAGATATTCTGTAGTTGTAAGAAAACTGCACATGGAGACAACATCATCGATGGTGTCATTTTGTTGTTTACATACACATTTTGCGCTACTGCCTTTCTTTAATATGTTTGCCTGGCAGTTCCATGTAGGTAGACATCGATCTTGGGCTGATATGAAGAACACTTCTATCTCTGATATAAGGCAGACGCCACTAACCATTGATGGGTAAAGGCTTTATCGACAACGGCATCGTTAGATCTCTTTGGGTATTTGTCATTGAATGCTTTTTCTTGCCATTTATCGGCAAGAACGGATTTTTTTTCCGCTTAGCTTTTTCTGCGCATCTTTCCAGTATGTCTACTTCTGGGATTTGTTATATTTTGAATAAATTTAGATATTTCTTTGCCTGTTTTGTTACTGATTATGACGTTTTCTTTTTACCGTGCTTTAAGACAAGTTTTAACATCCAGTCGTCAGAGTTTATCAGGTCGGTGTTTAGGCTAATTCTGACAGTTTCCATTACTATTTCAGTTGTCGACCACCATATTTTCTTGATAGGTAAGATCGTTCTAAATCTGCCTTTGGATGGTGCATTATATTAATTGTCAACAAAGTTCCTATTTTTCTGTCAAGATTACATACTTCAGTAACTGACCGGTTATGATATTGAAAATGTAACTCACGACCGCTATGGCTAACGTATTGATCGCTTCGATCCTGTTTCTTGCATTCAGCTCTGTCCTGAGTATTGCACTTACCCTGCGATAACATTCTTTTCTGAACTTTTCCCTCATGCTTGATTCAATCACATTCATATACGCTTAGGTGTTTGTAGCTCTCTGCTGGTTCTAAATCCTTTATGACACTATGTTGCTCTAGGTTAAATTTGGGTGTTTCAATTATTTTTTATTTGATAAAGGTAGATTTAGCAGATTTATTGCATTCCGATGTCATCACTAAATTATTTAACAATTGCTAGTAAGCCATGTAGTTGCTGTTCAGTTTTTGCAAAGATCTTTAAATCAACCATGTAAAAGAGGTGATTTATATATTTATCAAACATGTTATATCCATATTGTATATCATTGAGCAATTTCATGTGAGGCATTAAAACTAGACAAAAGAGGAGTCGTGATAGAGATTCACCCTGGAAAATGCCACATGAAATTCTTATATCTCCAGCGTTTAGCGATTCATTGTCACTTTTCAAATTCAGTGTGGTACTGAATTATCACATACTCACAAACAAAAAATTTCGCAGAGTATGTGCAATTTTGTAGATTGCTAAACATTTGTTAATCCAGCTATGTGGTTGACTATCAAAAGCTTTTTTGTAGTGTATCCAGGCTATCGACGAGTTCTTGTGTTGTTTGTGACAGTCTCCTAAGATCATCTTATTGATGAGTAGCTGATCTTTACAACAATAGGACCCACGTTTACACCCCCTTTGCTCATTAGGGAAGACGTCACTTTCTATTAAAATATTCTATGTATATTCAATCAAGACAGATGTTAGTATATTATACATTGTTATTAAGCAGGTTATGGGTATATCATTTTTTGGATTATTTGTTTCTTCATTTTTTGGTAGTAGAATTGTAACACCATTAACTAGCCAAGAGGGAATCGTGCTAGGTTGTTGGAGGACATCGTTGCAAAGTGTTGTTAGAAGTTCATGGTTCTCTGGAAAGCTTTCAGCCAAAAGTTATGGATTTTATCCCTTCCTGGAGACTTCCATTTGCTTGATTTTCTGAGAGCAGATCTTAAATCCTCTAACATGATACACTCCCACTTTTGCTCTTCTAAGGAGTCTAAGTCAGTAGATATTCTATCAATCCAAGGAGCCATATTACTGTGTGTTTTATCTTCTGCCCAAATTTTATTCCAAAATTTCTACACTTCTTTTGATAGGACCGACTTTACTGCAACTGGTATTTTTACTATCTTCCTGTAAAAATGTTTGGTGTTATTTTTTAACATGTTGTTGTCCTTGAAAAATCTAAGGCGTTTTTCATACCCTGCTGTGTTGGCAGCTTTAGCACATACCTTTTGCTTAATAGTTTCTATGGACGTATCAATGTCAATTATGCTTTTCGTATTGTACAGTTTCTTTAATGTTCGTTTTTTATTGGTTTGATATTCCTGTCATACTTAGGGTTTTTTAAACATTCTATGTCTGATCTAAATAACTGTATTTGGTGTTGAGTACGCTCTTGCCAAATAGGCTTTTTGCGGGAATGTTGTATTTTTCGAATCTTTTCGTTGAGATTGTCGCGGATGCATAGTACAGGGGATTGAGGTCGGTAATATCAATATCATTAGCAGAAATTATATTCTTAAGTACAAGGCGGCTTTTACTAGATAATTACAGGTTTTGGTTAGAGTTGCGAATTTTTGAGAGAGTATCAAGCTCATTCACACTGTTCTTACCTATGTTGTGGACTTTTCTTTCCTTTGTGGGTTCTTATGCGTGTTCGGAGATATAATATCTGATGTGATATTTTTGTCTGGTTTTAGCCCATTGTTTTGAGTAAGGTGTTTTGTTTGATATTCAGTGTGTAATTTTTCTATTTTGGTCTTGCACACCTTGCCTCATCGCAGGATATTGCACCGGACGTTTCCATGAGTATTGTCCGAGGTATTTTCCCTTATAGCGATATTTCGTCTTCTCCATATATCCTATGTTTTTTTTATTATTCATTTGTGTTTCGGGTATTATGTTGGCGTGTAGAATACATATTGTACTTCAATGTATTCGTCATCTGTCCACCATTCACGTCTGGTTTTGTTTTTCGATTGGACAGCAACATTAGGAGAGGGTTCCGTCCGACTCCGGACGTGTTCTGGTGTTGGTTTCGTATCGTAATCGCCTGAGACTCAAGGATCAATTATAACCTCTATTTCATTTCATAGCCCTATTACCGAATATATCTACTCTTTCTCTCCTCTCTGTTTAAGATGAAACGTGTCGCATTTTTTTTATATTGCTTAAGTTGTTTACATATTGTGTGTTCTATGCTGTCTTGTTCATGTGTGAGAGATCACACGTTTGCGTTTGGGAATTTATCAGATTAATGTATCAAACCAAAACGTTGGTGTATATGGTGATGCATTACATGATTTTTATTGTACACACAGCTTGTTTTTTCCATAGGTTAATCGTCCTCTCACGTGTTTTTTTTAAATTAGCGTATAAGGCTATCGCATCTCGACGTGTTATTTACATTTGTGACAACGTGTTTGGCAGTGAATATGATTCTTATATGAAATAAATAATTCGGCATCCTACATTGAAGTATATGAATAGATATTTTTCTTTCATTTCTTTTTTGTGATTTATTAACTCCTATTTCACAGGTCACTGATGTTTATTTGCAGCAGAGCTTCCTTGGAGCTCGCTTTCACACGTCCATGATGTTTGTTATTCGTCGCAGAGCCTCTGTTTGTATTTAGCTGCAATTATTATTATTATTATTATTATTATTATTATTATTATTATTATTATTGTTGTTGTTGTTGTTGGTGTTGTTGTTGTTGTACCTTTTTTTTGCTTCCTAAGCATTTTCGTTTCTGAATTCTTTTAAAACTGCATGTGAAAAATAGCATGCTGCCTCTCCTGGGTACATTTAAGGTAGTACGTGTGTTTGGTTGCAGATTGGAATTTAAATACTGGAATCATGCAGAGAAGAGTGTGCTGCTTGCTTACGTAATGTGACATTGGGCATGTTTCATGGCTCTCAAATATGTGAGTTAAATACTTAAAAACAAGTAACATACATTTAGTTATATCCGTTTCATCAATCTCTTCATCAAATTCCGATCACATGTTTCTTCCTTTGTGCAATAGAAAGAAGGGTTGGTTTTAAATTGATTAGATATTTACTGGGTGTTTTATATTAAAGCACACTGCATCGCGCATGGATAGATATTAAGAGAGATATAACGAGGTAGGTAGAGAGATCGGTAGAAATAACTTCACGGTTATAGACAGACAAACGAAGTTAGAGTGACATACAGACATTTAAACAAAAGTAGATATATATAGTTATTTAACGACCTAAGCAAGTAGATAGATACATAGAGAGATAGAAAGAGTGAATTATAGGGTTACTGAAATAGATAAATGGGTAAATAGAGAGAGAGATAGAGAGATAGTCAGAGAGAGAGAAATATATATAGTAAGAGAGAGCGAGAGAGGGGGGTGATGGAACGAAATAATATAGAGTATTGGCGTCAAATAATTTTCAGAATAAACGCGAGGCAACTATTAATTCTAGCCTTCTATAAATGATAGACTGTATCAAAAGGGAGCTGGACAAGTTAGTATACCAGATATATCTATAGTCCTTATACATACGTAAAAATATACATACTTGCATAAATGCATACATACACACACACACACACATACCACCCACAACACACACACACACACACACATACATATGTCATTACCGTCATGTGTATGTATATGTGTATCTCTCTCTTTCTCTCTCTCTCCATCTATCTCTCTCTCCATCTATCTCTCTCTCTATATATATATGTATATATATATGTAAACAAAGAATTAAGGAAGGTGGGAAAAATGCTAAACACAGCTGCATTTTTTTCCAATTTCCTTGGGTTTCAACCATTCTTACGGCCATGTTGAAAGCTAACCTGCGTTTGGGAGTTAATACTTTACTTATTCTAGTTGCTTCATCACGTTTAATTTATGTAATGAATTATGAAGGGTTTGTTTACATAACATGGTTTTAAAATATATATATATATATATATATATACATATATAACACATTTCTTGTTTATGTAATATTAATCTCTCACCAGAGGGAGTACTTTTTTGTTGATCTTACGGAATAATAATAATAATAATAATAATAATAATAATAATAATAATAATAATAATAACAATAATAATAATGATAATAATAATAATAATAATAATAACAATAATGATAATAATAATAATAATAATAATAATAATAATAAGTAGAAGAATAATAATAATAATAAAAGGAAGAACGTCTAATCATCGCTGCCTAGGACCAGGCATTGAATACAAACTCAGTGAAAAGAGATATTTACCACACAAGTACAACGAACCTCTGTAGAATGTGTGGGAAAAGGTCAAATTGTCTGTGCATGTGAACTTCTTGCACAGAAAAAGTACCAGCGCAGACACGACAATGTAGCACAAAACCTGCACTGGCTACTATGCCGGAGGTATGGATATGAGGTAGCGGGTGCTTGGTACCAAAGTACACCACAAAAAATAATGAACGAAAACGCGAAAACAAAAATCCTCTGGGACTTTGACTTCCAGACAGACAAAGTGGTAGAGCCTCGAAGACCAGACATAGTGAGTTTTAGGAAGGACAAAAAGAAGTGCTTAGTAACTGATGTAGCATTGCCAGGAGACAAAAATATTATCATGAAAGAAAGAGAAAAGGTGAGACAAATATGGAGACCTGAAAATTGAGATTGCCAAGATGTGGCAGCTGCGAGAGTCAAGCATAAAGTTTGTCCCTGGTGTCATCGGAGAATTAGGTTCAATACCACCGAACTGAAAAGTATCTGGACATGTTTGAAATACCCTACAATATTAATGTGTTGTACAAATCTGCGTTACTTTGGACTGCACGCATACTTCGTAACGTACTGTCCGTCTGAGGTCCTTGTGACTTGACAGAGAGTATAACCCCCCCCCGTACACACAATATCAACTACAGCATCACAATGTTGGGTACTGTGCGGCATCCTCATAATAATAATAATAATACAAATAAAAATATCAACAACAGTGATATTAATAATAATAATAATATATATGTGTGTGTGTGTGAGTGTGTGTGTGCATCTGTGTGTGTGTGTGTGTGTGTGTGTGTGTGTGTGCGTGTGTATGTGTAGCGAGTCAACTGTGATAAGAATACACACTGGCGCTGCGGCTGTATCGAGCAATGAGAGCCAGACGAGCGTTAACGCGAAATGATAGTTCCACTGCCAGTTAAGCCGCGTTTGGTTTTCATTTAACTGATGAAAACAGAAAAGTATACATCACGTTAAATAAACCTATATTATACCCAATTACATCTGCAATATCCTCGCTACCAGCTCAACTTTTCCCAACGGCCAACTAAGTAACTCAAATATCCTCTCTCAATTAACAGGTCAACTCTCGTGTACATATATTCACAAAATGAACAATTTAATATCAAGGCCTTCTGATATTGTAATTGTACACACACTCCCACTCATCTGCAATGACCACATAAGAGAATATTTCTAAATTGGTGACAACCCAACGTTCAA
>JAOPUL010003171.1:33598695-33610400 GCA_027564515.1 Octopus rubescens | reverse complement strand
CGTAACGGTAAATAACATTGCTTCTTGTTGATCGTTTTTCGATCCATATTATTGAAATATATATACATATATATATATATACATATATATATATACACACACATATACATAAAGACATACATATATATATATATATATATATATATTATTACAAATTAAAAGCATGTAAACATTGTCAGTTGCATGTACATAGTGTATGTATTTTGTTTACGTGTCAAATTTACTGCAGAACAGCATCTGGGAAAAACTCCCTACATGACGCCGAGTGTTAAAGACACCTGAATAAACGGTCAGCGTTGTGTAGAAAGCTTTCCTGCAGAAAATTTGGCGTATAAACAAAACACATATGCCTGTACAACCAATAATGTTTATATACATATATATAGAGAGAGAGAGCTGCAAAAGTAGGTATACAGTAAGGATTATATTAGTATTATAATAGGGGTGCTAGGATTCATTTAATGGTAGAGTTCATAATAATAATAATGATTTTAATGAATTAAGTGAATTCTAGTATTAAATGACTCCTAGCACCCCTATTATAATACTAGCATAATCCTTATTGTATACCTACTTTTGCAGCCCTCTGTATATATATATATATTATTCAAAACAGCTTGATTCACACCTATAATTACTCAGAGCGCTGCACAAGTGCCTGACTCTTTCAGATTCTGGGATTCGTGACCCAGAATCTGAAGGAGTAAGACGGTTGTGCAGCACTCTGCGAAACTCTGAGTAATTACGGGTGCGAATCAAACTTTTGAATAATACATGTAACTCCTACTAAATGCTTTGAGTACCCTTTTCTTTCGTTCATCTACTCACTCATATATATATATATATATGCATATGTATGTAGATATATGCATAATATATATACATATATATATATATATATGCATATATCTACATACATATACATACACAGGCATATAATAAATACATGAAAGCAAAAGTTGTCTCTAGCAGGATTTGGAGAAGCAGAACTAAATTCTAACCATTTTCTCCTGAGCTCTACCAATTCAGACATTCTCCAATCTCAATAATAATAATAATAATCCTCTCTATAATACTGGACACGAAGGCCTGAAATTTTTTTGGGGGGGGGGGTGTAGTCGATTTTAACGACCCAGTTCATAACTGGTACTCACTTTATCGACCCCGGAAGGATGAAAGGCAATAATAATAATAATAATAGTAATCCGTTCTACTAAAGAAACAAGTCCTGAAATTTTGTGGGGAGTGAACTAGTCAACTACATCGACCCCCCCCAGTATTCAACTGGTACTTATTTTAATGACTCTGAAAGGCAAAGTTGACCTCAGTGGAATTTGAACTCATATCGTAAAGACCAGGAAAATGCTTAGCAGCATTTTGTCCAGTGTGCTAACGATTCTGCCAGCTCGCTGGTTTTAATAACTGTTTTTCAAATTTAGATACAAAGCCAGTAATTTTGAGGGGAGGGGGAATTCAATTACATCATCCCCAACCCACCCCCACATGTTCAACTGGTACTTATTTTATTAAGCCTGAAAGGATGAAAGGCAAAGTTGACCTCAACAGGATTTGAACTCAGAATGTAAAGAGCCAAAACAAGTACCAAAAGGCATTTTTTCTGATACTCAAAGAATTCCATGGCATTTAATACTACTACACTACTACTACTAATAATAATAATAATAATAATGATGATTTCAAATTTTGGCACAAGGCCAGCAATTTCAGAGGAGGGGATAAGTCGAATACATCGACCTCAGTGTTCAAGTGGTACTTATTTTATCGACCCCGAAAGGATGAAAAGTGAAGTCGACCTCAGTGGAATTTGAACTCAGAACGTAAAAACGGATGAAATGCTGCTAAGCATTTTGCCTGGCATGCTAACGATTCTGCCATTTCACCACCTTGCCAATAATATTGATAATAACAAATATTCTATAAGATTAAACCCTGGAATTATAAACGTGTGAATGAGTGAGTGGAGATTTTATTCACAACTAATTACCACTAATACTACTAATACTACTACTACTACTACTACAACAGACAACAAAAAAGTGAGACCATTTGTTTGTGTAAATTCAACTCGAATTTGAATACTAACAGAGATTTAATAGTTTAAATATATTAATTCCAGTATATTCCTGGCATGAATAATAAATTCGGCTCTGGCAGGAATTGAACTCAGAGATATGAGGCACTGAACTAAATATTATTGTCAAGCAACTAAAATAGCTCTCCACCATCTGTGCCAACAGACAGAGTCACACTACAACTATACAATGAATAAACCCTCGTGTTTTAGACCAAGAACCATTTCCATAAAGTCACTCTCTCTCTCGCTTTCTCTCTCCTTTTGAGTGTCTTCTGTGTGCTTTCATTCATGAAGTTCATTCAGATTTTTTACAGCATCTGAAAAACCTATCAAGCATCACATGTGATGCTTTCAGGTCTCCAGTGGCAAAGAACTCAGGCCATATACTCTTTCATTCATCTATGTCTGATGATTACTGGATTTGCCTCTCCATTTCTGGCATGAAACCATTTGGTAACTTGTATAACAGCATCTGATGGTCTGGTCGATACTGGGATTACAAGCTAATGAAGCACTCGTCAAATTTACAGTGCTCCTACTACTTACAGTGGTGAACTACACACTATGCTATGTTGTGATACTTATTTATAGCCAGGTGGACAGAGCTGCCAAGGGCTAGGTTACATGGCCGTGATCAACATGCAATGATAATGATATGAAACCCCTAATGCTGATTCCATCCCCATCATCCTATTACATTTATCCAATTTAAATTCTAGTATGGGTTAAGTGAATACTTGGTATTGAGGCGTAGTTTTACAGCTGGATGCCCTTCCTGTCATTAACCCTTACCTCTTTTTCCAGTAAGAGAATTTTTTTTTCTGCACATTTTCAAAAGTGCAGAACTAGCCATTAACCCTTACCTCTGTTTCCAGTAAGAGATGTTTTTTGTTGCACATTTTCAAAAGTGCAGAACTAGCCCTTACTGCCATTGACCCTTACTTCTTTTTCCAGTAAGAGATGATTTTCCTGCACATTTTCAAAAGTGCAGAGCTAGCATACAATTTGTTTACAGGAGAAACAACAACAAACCATCACTGATTTTAGTTCAGCACCTTTTCATGCAAAGCGCAGGATGTAAACATTCATGCACACACAGATAGATAGATAGATAGATTTTTACAGGCTTCATACAGTCTCCATATACCAGATTCCCCTCACAAGGCATTCATTGGTCTGGTGCCATAATATAAGACACATACAAGTGAGCATGAATATATGCCTGCATACATACACACACACTGGATTTCTGTACTATTTCATCTACCAAATTCCATTCATAAAATATTCATTAAGCAGTGGATATAAACATGCAGTGGGATTGAACCCAGAACCATTTTGTTGCAGACATGTGCTTCTTAACCACATGTCCATGACTACAGCCATTTTGCAAGTATGTTTGTACATAAAAAATGCCAAATACTTATGAAGAATCATTGCTTATTTAGCAAAATAATAAATGCCAGTTGCTATTGACTACATGCGATGTCTTAGGGTAGGGGGGGGGATGGCGAAGTTGGTGTGTTCATGCTTCTCCAAAGAACATTAGAATCACAAATAATTGAATTTGTTTTACATAGGAATAAAACATTTGGTTTGTGTATTTATCTTGTTAGTAACTTCTTTTGGAGAGAGGGAGAGAGAGAGAGAGAGAGATAGGATGCAGTGAGAACAAGATGAAGAATATAGAGAGGAATAAATGGTATATCAAATAAGAAAGAAAATATTGCTTTGGATATAGAAGGAATTGAATTAAGAAATATCAAATGTAGAAAATATTGAATGTAAAAAGAGATTTCAAGAGAATAAAAGAAGATATTGAAATAAGAAAATGAAGTTAAATAAAATTTAATGCTATCTTTGTTATTCCGTCTTGAAATATGACTACTACAACATTAACCACTACACCAGCCACAACAGTAACTAGTATGAAAGACATTAAGAACCAAGCCAAATTATTGAGATGGAATATAAAAATAGTAACGCCTTGTTGTATAAAAGAGAGAAAAAAAAGAAGGTAATATTCTTCCTTCAAGAATGAATTCTATTTGTTTAAGAAATTCCAAATATTTAAACAATTCCAAAACAAATTTAGTAATGATTCCAATCAATATTGTGATGGGGAACAGATTCTGTGATCAGATTTAGATTTTGTTGCAAGGGATTCTTATATTAGAGATAGCAGGGAGACAGATTCATTGAAGAAGATTTAGCTGCTACGTTGGGCAAATCAAGTCATTAAAGAAAGACATTTTGTGGAGCTGAATCCTGGACTATGAAGAATGAGCTTCAAGGACTCAAAACATCTTGTCATGAGTACAAGAGCCAATGAGGAGATATATGGAAATGTTCCATCTACAACTCTTATCATAGCTCAACACAAGGTTGGTAGGCTTTTCTGTCTATTGTTATTGTATTGAACACCAAGTCATATCATATGTTATAGTTTGGAGGCTTTAGCACCCAAATCGAGGACGAAGACCATTCAGTTACAATGATGTTATTGGCAGAAACATACAACATGATACTGAAGATTTACCAAAGCTGTGGGACAGTAATTCTTGGGGCATCATTCTCAGAAATATCTTGGTTATGGTAAGAAGACATTGATAGCACGAACATCTACCTCCCCACATCACAGAGTATACAACATGGTCTTGAAGAAGATTGATATTCATCATACCCAGAGATACAAACAAGGATATTCAATATTGGCACCAAAATACCAAATATACATCCTACACCAAAATTACTTCTGTGTCAAAAATTACTAAATTGTGATCAACTTTTGTACTGAGATGCCCACCACTACTAATAACTCTCCAAAATAATCAAATGAAGACCACAAACCCTCTGGTCAATTCCACCTCTATGGCATCTATCATTGATCTTTGGCCATATATAAATACTAAACCAAACAGCAACGTGAACTGAATGCCAAACTCTGACTATCTTTCTATACTTTACACAACCAATCACTATATGAGAACAAACATGGAAGCAGATATATGAACTGGACTGAGAAAGGACATATCTAGCATGCTATTGTCTGAAATTGGAGGAAACTCTAAGCAAACAAACAAAAAAATGGCTAACATTTATTTTTCATATTTTTTATTTGTTTCAGTCATTGGACTGTGGCCATGCTGGAGCACTACCTTCATGGGGTAAAATATTCAAAACTTTCATTTTATTTTCATATTTGTCTATTTCTGATTCTTTTGTAATTCTTAGAACATATATACTCCTAAACTTCTCCAGATTATTCCAAGTAACTGTTTATTATTTCTTAGTTCTTCAATAAACCGTAATAGTAGTTGCTAGAATTGGTAATCTTGTGATGACGGTCTGTATTAGTAAGGGATGGGCATAAAAAACCATTTCTATTTCATCATGATCGTTTGTTGCACCACCATACACGTCCTGTCACATCACCATACACTGCCTGTCACATCTTAATACATCTGTCACACCACCATTCATCTTGTCACACTACCTTACATCTCTGCTCATGTCACCATAATTTTCTGTCACACCATCATACATATCATGTCACACCACCATACATCATGATGCCTCTGTCACACCACTGTACATCTCGTGTCACACCACCATGAAATTAGTTCATTATGGAGAAATTACAACCAGTGATACACTGGGGGTACATAAATCAGAGGGGAAAAAACAGGCAACATTGAATGAAAATTAAAATTAAAACAAGAAAATAAAACAAGAAAAGAGGCAAAATTATTTATTTGTTTGTTTATTTATTAAAAATATTATTTTATTTTAGGGGGGTAAATTGAAAACAAAACAAAAAACAAAAAAGCAAACCAAAACAACGAAAGAAAAGAAAACACTTTATCAAAATCGAAATTAAAATGTAAAAAAATAATAAAATTACAAATAAAACATGAAAATTTCATGGGATGTTTTTCTTTGGTAGAGGGTAATCCCTTTTGGGGTGGAGGAGGGGGTTTCTGGGGGAGATAGAACATTTTTGATTTAAAAAAAAAATTATTAAAAATTAGAAAACCAGATATTTAATTACAAAAGTTAAACTGAATTTTGTTCTTTTTAAAAATGTTATTGTTTTTTTTTTTAATGGTTTTATTTGAATAGGAAATGGCAAGTCTGTGACCCTTAACAGGGCTTCCAAAAACTGACAGGAGAAGAAGGGTAAATAATTAAACAGATTTTTTTAATAATAATGAGACGTCTCCAGACATATTTAATTCTTGCTTAGTTAAAATTCTCATGTTGGCAGCATCCACACAGCGCCACACAATACTGGTAATTGGTAAAAAGAGGGCCCCAAAATTAACAATCAAAACCTGACCTAAGGGGTTTTGGTTCTTATTTTAAATTTCAATCTGTCCCTCTCTCTCTCTCATTTTCTCTCTCTGTGCTCTTGCTTGATGGGGCTGGGGTCATCCCAGGTTAGTGGTCCCAGAGGCATCTTAAGTGTAAAGCCGACCAGGTCCACCAATCCCTCCCAATCACTGTCTAAATGCAATCTGTAATATCAACTAGGCCTATCAGACAACATGTGTTTGTGGCTCTATCATCAGTGTAGGGCATGGTGAGACAACCAGGGTGCCATGAACATCTGATGGGTCATTTCCTCAAAAACAAAAGAAATCCTCACAGGAGTCCTTGAAACTTGAAATAAACCGACCCCATTACCAAGCCCACCTACCTACCTACCTACCCCAGGAACCCAAGAGCAGTCTCTTTTCATCTTGTAAGATTTCGGTCAGAAGTTCTGGATAACTAAACCATTTTATACAGGATTTAAATGTACAATTGGTTAACTTCCAAACAGTCCTCGCCCCTCATCACTTCTGTGTAACCACCACCCTACTTATACAACTACTACAATACTATCTTAGTCATTTATATGAAGAAAAATATTGAAAAATGAAAAGATGAAGAATTAAACATTTCCTGAATATATTTGAGAAACTAAGAAGAAAGTTTTTAAAACTTGATGAAAACATAAACACAGGAACTGTTCTGGAGATGGAATGGAAAAATCTTTAAATATCAGATATTTTACACCACGTTTCCAACCACCATGTTACAGTATAGCCCATCATTTCACAACATGGTTCACCATGTCACAGCACAGTTGAGTGTGTCGCAGAATAGTCCACCATGTCACAATACAGAACAGTAACACAGCATTCACTTTGTCAAAGCACAGTTCAATGTCACATAATGCTCCACTGTGTCACAATACAGTTCACCCTGTTACAGTCCAGTTCAGTGTGTCACAATATATGGTCCACATGTAAGTTGCAAGCTTTTGAGGTGTCACAAAACATTAGACTATTTAGTCAACTCAAGTGGGGTTTTAATGCACTGCCCTGGTGCATCTGTGCAGACAGCAAAATAAATATGTTCCTGCATCTCTGTTTTAAAACAGTCTTAAGACTTGTTTTATATAAAACAAGCCTTTTAAAAAGTTGGTGCTGTGCCATAAGTCTTGTTGTGCCACATTCAGTCTACTAGTAGTGGTGGTGGTGGCACGAACCAAAAATATTAAATTGTTGCTTTATTAATTCTTAATAATCATGATTTTTGTTTACTTCTAAGAAGATTAATTCATGTATACATACATCTATACATGTATGTGGGTGAGTATATTCACACATATATATGTGCATATACACACATATATATGTGCATATAAACACATATACATATATGTGCACACACACATTAATATTTGTTTTTAAAAAAAAATAAATATTAATGGAAAGTTCACTCAATATCTCCAAGTAGAGTATCAAGTGTATTTTATTATTACAAGGAAAAGGTAGATAGTGACTTCAAAGTTTCAACTTTGGACATTCTAACAAAGACGAGTAAACCAAAAATTCAAAGTCACCACCATAAAGATTGTCTTTGCAAAAATAATATACATACACACACACACATATATATACAGACACATATACATACAAACATATACATACAGACACACACACATACATATGCACACACACACACATATATATATATATGCACACAACATACATATAACATTTTTATGTCTTACTTCCGTGCTGGTATGGGTTAGATGGTTACAGAAGATCCAGTAGTTTGGAAGACCCCATCTTGCTTCAATGTCTCGGTTTTGGCATAGTTTCTATGGCTGAATGCCCTTCCTAATGCCAAGCACTGACGAGTATGTGGTATTACTTAACCATACTGTTATCTAACATCTGGTTTAATACCCAGTGCAAAACCAACTGGTAAGATCAGCCATAATGAATATATAATACAGTACTCTTTGATTAATATACATATATATATATATCTGATACATACAAACACACATAACTATATAATTCTGAACTTCCAGAAACAGCAGTCGAGTTAAAAAGCTATTCTTTCTCTCCTTAGTATTCTGTATTTGTTTTGCTCTATGTAAATTTATCTGAGTAAATATATAAATATCTATATGCTTGTACATATATATTTATCTTCTGAATATATTTTGTTATATGTATCTATATATAGCTCCACACATATGTATCTGATAGATCAATAGATCACATGCTTATAAAGAAAAAGAAAGAAAAAAAGATGTAAGAGAGATGGTAAACAACACAAATCCTTTATCAGATGTTTGTTATATGTGAGTAAAACAGGTACTCTGTGGAGGCACAGTTCACCACTGTCAATTTTGTAAAAGACACAGTACATAAAATCTACTAGGATTTCTTTTAACTTGACAAGGGTTCCACACAAATCTCAAAAGCAATGCAGTCTATGTAAGGTGTAAGAAAGATAAGGGGCTTGAGGTTGACTTCAGACCGGAATGGTTCCAATTTGCCTATCTTACTCAGACGACCAAACAAGGGAAAAAAAAAAAAAAAAATTATTAAAGGGAGGGGGGGACAATGAGGTGGCCTCTATATGGTCGCTCCACATGCTAGAAATAGCAGCCAAATCTCCCTCAGATCACATCTGCTGTCTTAAAAAAGAAGAACGCATTGGACAATGTGGACCCTGATAGATGGAAAAAAAAAAAAAGATAGGATGGGTATGGCTAGATTCAATCAGAGCTGGAACTGAAGAACAAGAATAAAAAATATAAGAAAAAAGAAGAAAAAAAAAACAAGAAGAAAAAATATAAGAAAAAAAGAAGAAAAAAAACAAGAATCAGAATTATTTACAGCATGCAAGTATAAGCAGAAGCTATAATCCTCTCAAATCAATATCTTCACACATGTTTCCAGATACAAACAATATTAATATAGAAGTTAGTATGTCCGGAGTGAAACAAGATTCTATTTAAGACCAGATTATTATTATTATTATTTTTTACTATTATTAATTACATAGTTTCATCATTAATGGCTAATTAACAATATTAATATAATTAGTGCAATGAAAACAGGCAAAGGTATTTTGCATTAAAAAAAATAATTGTATATATACATATATATTGTCTGTATACATATCTATATGTCTGTGAGTATATATATATATATATATATATATATGTATATATGTATGTATGTGTGTGTGTATGTGCTTGTTAGTGTGTGTGTGTGTGTGTGTGTGTGTATATAGGGTTCTAAATGCAATTTTGTATGCATTAGTATATATGAATCAGTCTATGTTGCATGTGTTAGTTAATATAGCAATATGTGTGTATGAGAGTGTGTGTGTGTGTGTGTATATATATATGTGTGTGTGTATATATCGATATTCATGCTGATACATATGTGGTATCAACTGACTGTAACATTTCCAACATTTTTCCAAATAATAATAATAACAATAACAATGATAATAATGAACAAAAAATACACAAATAAAAAATTTATTAAAAAAATTGAAAGAAAAAAAGCATTGATTGAAAAAAATATATTCTATATTTTATCTCGATTTTTTTTTTTTTTATATATTATTTTTTAATCCAAATTTTTCTTAGAAAAAAAAAACACAAAAGCAAAAAATAAGCCAAAGTTTAATAAATTTTACAAAAATTTTAAAATATTTTTGAAAATTTCAGCAAAAAAATCAAAAAAATTATTTTTATCACATTTAAAAAAAAAAAAAATTTATTTTCCTTTATTGTTGATTTGTTTTGTATTTTTGATTTTGTTTTTTGGAATAAACTCATAAGAGGAAAAAAAAACGAATATTTGAATATTTTTTTCCCTCCCTTTGTAAACCCTTTTAATATCAGCGGTTGGGATTATTAACCCCTTCTTTCAAAGTGCGATAGATGTTGGTGATACAGCGACACTTGATGATTCTAACTGTAAACCCTGTTTGTTGACATATCATAACAACAACCCTCTCGCAGTCCACAACCACTGTTACCACTATTATTATTATTACTACTACTACTACTACTACAGGTCAACAAGGAAACCTCTGTATAGTCGTTCTGAGAGAAATAGCAGGCAAACCTCCCTCAAACCGACCTGTAGTATTTCAAACAAGGAAGAATATGTTGAATAAAGATGGTGTAGTCATGGAAGAAGTGCTTTTGATTAAAGATTTACTCAATTAAGGATGGCCTGGGGTTAAAGAAAAACAACAACAACTACTACTACTTCTATTATATATTGAACATTTGAAGTAAACCCTCAGATCAATATATTTAGGTTTTTCATAGAGGCTTAGTTCCTGAATTCACTAATACTACAATTATGCATAACTGTTTTTAAATTCATACATGTGGGCATGGCCGGGTGGTCAGCTATCGTAAGGGAGACAAATACTTCTAGATCAAGTTTAAACAGGATTCAAAGTTTGAATTTTAAATCAAATAGTAATGAAGATAGTGCACAGAATGTACAAAATTTATTTTTTTTTTTCCTACTCATTACAAAGATTTTAAAATTCCAGTTGTAGGTAGCAATGTAATAGTACCATTTCATCCTTATTTGAAATCATCAGCATGACATAACATAAGTTAACTCTTTTCTAATAAGTTAGCCCTTCCATAATAAAGAGTTGACCCTTTCAGAACGTATTAACCATTATTTTATAATAGCTTAACCTTTAAAAACTGTTAAACCCATTTAGAAATTATGGCTTTCATAGAATAAGTTAATACCCTTAACTAATTTATTAATAATAGAATTGTTAATCCCACAACTGATTTATGCTAGCATGGATTAGAATAATACATATTAGTTCTTTAGTACATAAACTGCCCATATCCAGCCCAAATATGCTACCTGTTTTATGTTCAAATCAGTCAGATCCTGCCTCTCATACCTACCTTACAATTTGAAAAATAATATTTGACAGAGTAATCCGAATGCTAAAGGAATAATGAGGTATTGTATTACAACTGGATGCTCTTCCTATCATTAACCCTCACCTGTTTTCCATGCTGATCACATTAGAAAGTGTAGAACAGAAGTAACAGATGATTTGTTGACAAGGAAATATCAACAAACATATCACTATCCATAGATCAACACACATTTATATATATATATATATATTATATTATATATACACACATGTACATACATATATACACACACAATCATTATGTACCTAATATATGCATGTGTGTGTGTATATATATATATATATATATATATTATGTTTCTATCATATATCCATT
>JAOPUL010003171.1:33449766-33461759 GCA_027564515.1 Octopus rubescens | reverse complement strand
ATATATGTAAATGCTGTTTTGGGATATGTGGATCAACAGATGAGACAGTTTGCTTTCTGTGAATGCATGTGACAGCATGTCCCCAGTAGCCATACAAAAACTTTACGCTGCCACCTACCAAAAAGCGGTAATGCTCACATCAGAAACACAACTATCAATCAACCTGTTAGAATTTGTAGTTAAGCGGCTCAAGTCTCAGTAATTTTTAAAAGAATTAATATGTTGATTGACTGTATTATGGCCCCAGTAGACAGAGTGGTGGTTGTCTTCAGTGTTTTCCATGAAGCTGCTGCTAAACTGAATATTGCAGGTTTGAGGTTGTAGTTCTTGATGCTATTGAGAGTTCTTTGTCTTCGAGTGTCTTCCCTAATATCGTCCTCTTCTTTTACCACGAGAATTTCATCCAAATATTTCCGTTGATATAATCTTTTGCAGCTCACAATTATACTTTAATCCATTGGCTGGATCGTGGACATAACATTGTATGACAAAAACAAGCGCCATATTCTCCCATAATTACTAACAAGTTGGCGGCCAACTGAATGATCAATTGAGTTGTCCAACATTAGTTGTATTTTCATTGAATCAACAGAAAGGCTGCCAGAGTAAAGGGAATTACAGAAAATCCCTAAATATTTCATTACTTTACAATCTTTAGATATGGCTTTTGTTCACTGATAGAGAGGTACGACACTGATTTTCCGGACACTGACGGTCCGGCACCTCTTATAATCCGCACTATTTTACACTTATTTGCTTAATTATGAGTATATTGACCAAGGTGGCCACTCCTGGTTCGGAAGAAATCAGTAATTCGGAAAGGCTTTGGAACCAAAGATTCCGGAAAATCGATGTTGTACCAGTATTTGTTAAGACCACAGATATTCTTCAAAACTGTTATATTTCCCCTCGATTCTTTGCTCCAATTACTTAAAACAAAATCAAGACAAAATTTCAAAATCAGGTTCTTAAAAGATCCCACTCATTTATTGTAACAAGTTCTAGGTTTTTTTTTGGGGGGGGGGGTAGTTCTTCAATCATTAATTCAAATCGATAGCTGAGGCATGGTTTAGGATTTAAATATTAACGAATATTTAATACGTGAGGATGTCACCTCTGCAGGTGATAAGAATTACTTGGTTTCCAATTGTTTTAAGGAGATTGTCAGATATCTTCTATCTTTTATCTTTTACTTGTTTCAGTCATTAGACTGCGACCATGCTGGGGCACCGCATTGAAGAATTTTTAGTCAAATGAATCGACCTGAGTACTTATGTTTTTACGTTTTTTAAAGCCAGGAACTTATTCTATCGGTCTCTCTTGCTGAACCTCTAAGTTACAGGGACGTAAACACACCAGCACCGGTAGTCAAGCAGTTGTGGAGGACACAAACAAACACACACACACACACACACATACATATATATATATATATATCCATATATACACGACGGGCTTACATTACTTCTATTACATCATCCATCATATGTTATTTATTTATTTATGTCTCTGCATTGGACTGTGTCAAATGTATGAAATATAGTAGCTACATAATACATGCTGCAGCACTGGGATGTTAATTCACTTACTGAAAAGGCGACATTTCCCTCTGCTGATACTCCGAGAGCCACATCTGACAAACCATATCCATAGATCAGTTTCCGTTTACCAAACTCACTCACAAGGCTTTGGTTGACCCGAGGCTATAGTAGAAGAATCTTGTCCAAGGTGCCACGTAGTGGAACGGAACCTGGAACCATGTGGTTGAGAAGAATAAAAAGAACAAATGCAAGATTTTCATCAACAGAAAATAATCTCCGCCATATAACATTTTTCACTTATTCCTTCCTGTTAACTCAAAATCATTCATTAATTCTATCCACAGAATTATAATTCTATTGACGGCTGGTTCCATAACAATCACCTTGGTTTATAGTTCGCAGGAATGTTTAATGGCATTGAACTATTATTAATTTTTTTCCTCTCCTTTTTTCCCCTCTCTCTCCATCTGTTCTCTCTCCTCGTCCGTTTCTGATGAAGAGCGTAGGCCCGAAACGTCAAAGACTTCTTCCATTTTCCCTGAGCGTCAAACTAATACACCTTGTTTGTTGTTCCTCCGCTTGTCTCTGTCATTCGTTGTTTGTTTTTAATACAATTGTGAACTACATATAAAATACGCTCACGTCGTCATCCCAATTTGATCCTGCTTGACTAAGCTTCCTCATCTCTTGGACCCTCGACTCCTTTCCTACCTTCATCTCGGACTTTTGCCACCTTTCCTGAACCACTTTCCCACCACTCCACCCAAATTACCATTGGGACTTTATACTTTTCGGAATCTATCATCATTGATCTTACTGTACACTGTTGTTGATTTGTATCATTATGTGTTTGATATCAATCCTTATAAATTTTTTACCATGGTGTCAAAAATGCTATGATATTTGGTCGAAAACTGATGAGGGGTGGAGCATACCCGTGTCCATCATGTCTGTTTTTTCCTGGTTTTCTGTATGTACCTTTGTCTGTATTTCTGCGAAAAAAAGAAAAATCTCCAAATTTCTCAGTAGGCATTATGCAAACGTATGCCAAATTGCCAACTGCAATAAATGGTATCTACATCATATTAAGATGAGGGCTGGAACATATTTTAGTCTCAAATACACCATTATTGGTCCCAACCATTTGTAGTAACTAGACCACCCGTGACCCGTTGGGTCATGTTCATTTACACACACACACACACATGTATATATATATATATATATGTGTGTGTGTGTGTGTGTGCGTGTGTTTCTAACTTAAGTACTGTTACACACACACACACACACACACGTCTCTAAGTACGTAAACACACGCACTGGCACACAGACACATACAGATGGCAGTAGGAATGCGAAAGAGATAGAGAGAAAGAAATAACGTTAAGGGAGGGGGAGAGTTAAAATAAGTAAAAGTTGCAAGGTCATGTTACTATCGAGTTTTTACAATTATGCACCGTTTTTTGGGGGTTTTTTTACTATTTACGAAGGTACCTACAAAAACCCCGAATATGGGTAACCCGGGGTCCGATTTACGCAAAATTTATTTTTTCCATTTGTCTTCCCATTTCAGAGGCAACTTACTTTCAAAGTATTTATCCATTATACGCCCTTTTGGTTGTATTACATAACAGACAAGCAAGCAAGCACGCAAGATCAGAATTTTAGTAGTATATATATAGTATGGAGGCATGTGCTGTAACAGCGCGTCGCAGCATCCACCATTTGTTGGTAATCCGCTACTCCTGGCGGATAACACCTTTGCACCACTCCAACCCATGGGTCTGTTTGGGTAAACGTTGCGGGTGAGGGTTTTGCAAGGTTTTTTAGTCGCTTTTTTTTTCGACACGCAGAGGAAACATTGGGTCTAAGTTTTGACATGCCAGTCCCTATACAGCACTAGAGCAATGTGAAATGAAATGTTTTGCTCAAGAACACAACACGCCGCCCTCTCCGTCGAACCCACGATCTGACCAGTAGGCGTCGCGCCTTCCCAACCATTACACAAGTATTATCAATACAGAATGTTACAAATGTCTTCAAGGCCAGCGTTTTACTAACTTCATAATAATTCATGTAGTGCACGGAGAACGGCGAGAATCCAAACAATAACGTATTCATTCTGAATACATTCTGGCCGATTCGAACGTGAACATGCTAATCGCTGTTGTTTTTCCTCATCGGAGAACAACTTCCTTTAGAAGTTCATAGCACAGGCGATTCACCGTCATAACGGGACTTTGGAACACCGTGGCAAATAATTTGTTTACTGATTACTGCAAAGAAGAAACTTCCCTCTTATTAGATTCATCGGTTAGGCAGAGAAACTTTGACTGAGGAGACACACAATAAGGTTGAAACATCGCGATGTCACAATGTCCCCTTACACCGGTGAATCACATGTGTTATGAGCAATCATTGTCTAAAATGAGGGGGTATTCTCCGATGGCGAAAAACAACAGCGATCGGACATTCTTGTTTCTATCTGCTAGAACGTATTCAGAACGAATACATTATTGTTTATTTCATAATTGCTTTTACAATATTTTCAGCATCACATATTTTCAAATTCTTTATGTTCAAGATACAGGAACGCCAAGTATTTTCATTACAATAATGTCATTATATTCGTCTAACAACAGACTAAATTTACCATTACCTATGGCATTTACTAAACATCGTTAAAAATGGTTACTAAAGTGATTTGATTCTAAATAATGTTTATACAGTTTGAACGATACATTTTCAGATTAGAAACAAGTTTGCTATCACCAATATTATTCTTAGTCGGCGAGCTGGGAGAATCGTTACAGCGTCGGACAAAATGCTTAGCGGCATTTCTTCCAACTGCTTGTCACAACTGACTAGTTTGCAGAATGCTGTCGGGGCGTGAAGACAATTTGGAAGCTCGCTATTCAATAAAGTTTTATGTTAAACTGGGTAAAAACGCGGCAGAAATTTATGAAATGCCCCAGACTGCTTATGGATTTATTTGTATGAGTTTTGTATCTGTTTTGTTTTTTCGCTGACATAAGTGGTTCTCGGACGGTAGAGGGGAGGTGAGAGACGATGAGAGGTGTGAGAGGATGAGGGACATGAGGACATCAGAGCCGATTGAGAAAATTCCCAATTTTCTGAATGAAGACTGTCGTGTGTCTATAAAGGCAATAAACACGCAGTTTGGAGTTGGTGTGGAAATTGTATACAGAATTATTCATGAAGATCTGAACATACGCAAAATGTGTGCAAAGTTTGTTTCCAGGGTGCTCGGGGATGAACAGAAGGAAAGACGCGTTGGTGACAGCTGGGAGATATTTGAGATCCTTACCTCCAATCCAAGAGTACTTGAGTCTCTGGTGATCTGTGATGAAAGCTGGTTCTACGGTTATGATCCAGAGACCAAGAGACAGTGTGCCCAATGGAAGCATCCTGGATCCTCCAGATCCAAGAATGCATGGTAAAGCAAGTCCACCGGGAACTTATGATTATCCTGTCGCGATGGTATGGAATTTTGTCGTAAGATAGCTTTTTTGCGTTAGGTCACCATTGTCGCGTAGACTAATTGATCTTCATTGTCGTCGTGGTCTTAGATATAAGATTATTATGGATTAGGCTGGCCGTGTGTGTTTCAAACAGGAATAAAACTCGCGAACATTTTATAATATATTTATTTAAGGAAAGGTTGTACATATATGCATGAAATTTTCAGATATTCCCTGCCGAGAGACTTAAGATATAGGGATCGACTTTCATAGTGTCTAAATTCCACAGTCATTAATGGATTACTCAATGAACAGGAACGAGTTGGTCTTTAATGGAAATCGAGATGTGAGATTATCCGAATCTACTCACATTTCTGGTTTGCTTTGGGCAAGAGTGAAATAACGTGTTTTTAACCACTTTTACTCAGCCATTGGTTTTCTTGAAGTGAGAGGCAAGGAAATGTGAGTCTGCCGAATCTTGCTAAGCCTCTGCCCTGGTCTGGCTTGCTTATGACGAAAGGCGAGATGTATGTTCCCTGGTTACTCTCAACCCATGAGAAGACTTTTAGCGCCAAACTGTTTATAAATACGAAAAAGGTTTCGAATCTCAAGGACATTTGAGATAATATGTGGCGTGATCACCTGCAAGTCAATTGGTCGATAAATAGAATATATACGTGATAATTGCATGTTTCATTCGTGATACAAGCCTGATAACTTAGAGAATGGGGTTCAAATCCTAGGTCTCGCTACAATTCCCTTTTTCGACAACAAGACCAGACGGTCAGCAAAGAGTACTTTTTGGAGGTTTTGGGGGAGTTCAAGAAGAGATTTCATCGCAAAAGGCCAGAACTCTTCTACTCGTGTCGGTGGCACACGCACTAGGACAAAGCACTAGTCCACAATTCCATCCTGATAACCAACAACTTGACAGACACGGGCATCAAAACTGTCCCTCACCCTCCCTACAGTCCAGACCTTGCTCCCAGTAACTTTTGGTTTTCCCCAAGCTGAAGGAGAACCTCAGGGAGCAGTCGTTTTGTAGACATTGAAAAGATGCCAAAATAAATAAAACACGTAAACATAATAAAGTATCTGATGAGTTGTTTCATTGTCCCAACACAAACCAAAGAAGACATAATAGTTATGACAAAGGTTCTGGACACTTTCACTTTAGAGGACTTCCATGGGGGCTTTCACGAAGTGGATGGAGCGCTACAAGTGCTTTGAAGTCAGCGGATCCTACTTTGAAGGATATTAGAATTTTGTACTTCTTTGACATTAATAAATGTCTCTCCTGAAAAAGTCTGAAAACTTCTGGAATGCACCTCGTGTATCGTAAAAGAGTAAGATCCGAAGAAACTTTTGATGTTTTGCATTGGCAAAAAGTAATATCGTACAAAAAGAAAAATAAATAAAAATCAAGCAAAGGAATATATTGTATGTGTTGAGAGAAGAAGAAGAAAAAAAAAGAGAAAACTAACAAGTTTTTAGACATCTTCTGTCTTCGGATAGAGAAAAATATTTTGCGGACAGTGACAAAGCTGCCAGAAAAAGAAATGAGAATTGAGATATTGGGAATAAATGTGTGGTAATGGTGGTGGTGTGTTGGTTATGGATAGATGTGGAGTGAGAGATGGAGAACTGGGTTTTGGCGTAGATAAATAGATATATTCATTGACTGACATCGCTATCTTGATGGTGCTATTGTTGTTGGTCATTAAAGAGTTGGCGGGTGATTGAGTAATGGCGGCGGTGTTTGTGTTATTGTTGGTCTTGATGATAGTGGTGGTGTTAGTGATGATGACGACGGTTGTAATAGTGGCTGTTATTGTCGGTGGTGGAGGTGATAGTAATGAAGATAATATTGGCAACCCGACCCACAGTACTCCTCTGCCGAACCTACCAGTCTGAAATAATATTACTCGAAAATAAACCACACAAATAATTTCAAACTATTTCGGTCTAACTTAATCTTTGTCTCTAAGTGTGCATTATTAGATTTGGAAACAAACTATGGCCTGATTATATCATCATACTGCGAAAACAGAATTATTAGAAAGAAAATGTGTTTCACTTAATAAATTTTTCAGTGAATTTATTTATACATACAACTTCTCAACACGAAAACGTAATATTTATTTGAGAGGGGGGTATGAGTAAGAAGAGTAAGTCTTAGTAAGTAACAGATTGGACATAGATAGAGATAAGCAGAAGAGAAGGTAAATAAAATGAAATAGTAGGCGAATTTGGGTTAGTTAGTAGTGGAAGTCCAAAAGGTAGAAAGAAATGGTGTATATACTGTGGGGTTGCCTGCCGTAAGGGGTGAGTGCCGGAAGTTGAGGGACGCCTGACCGGAAGAGGGAGGACGAGTGACGCGAGGGCCAAATCAACTTACTCTTTTTGCCAGGAGAGCGTGTGGACGTGTGGGTAAACGCGGACCACGAGAGGGAAGTGGATGAATGCACGTTGACGGTGGTGCGACTCTGCCTCGAGTGAGTTGAAGACAAGAGGTAAGTCCAATCGCATCTGGTTACAAGCTATTTCAGCGTTTAAGGACTTTTTCCCATCATTCGGCATTCTTATTCCCGGCGGCGTTTTTTTGTTTTGTTTTGTTTTTTCCTTCCTTCTGCAGGGTTTTTATGGTTGCCTGCCGTAAGGGGACGCCTGACCTGAAGCGGGAGGATGAGCGACGCGAGATCAGTGCGGGGGCCAAGTCAACTGCCTCTTTTTACCAGGAATCTGGAAAGCGTGTGGACGTGTGTGTGAACGCCGGAGGGAAGTGAATGAATGCACGTTGAGCCAGCGTAGCCAACCGCCGTAGTTCCGCTGCAAGCACATCCACTTGTTCTCCAGCTCATCTCGCTCTGCCCAGCTTGCCGAACACCGCATCAGGCTCCTCGGTGAACACCTCCTTAAGACGTCGTTCTATTTTTTCAGCCTTCAATTGGTCGGCCTCGTCCAATTCGAAGTATAATTGCCAGTGCATCTCCTTCGAGGTACAGAGGGATTAGGCCAGTCATATTTTCGATCCCTTGCAGCGTGGCAACTAGTTTAATCTTTTTTAGCCAGGCGATCACATCTCCTTCGCCGCTAAAGGTTTTTATTGCCTCGCTGCCCATTCTCAGTTTCGTCGCCATCTCCCTTGCGTGATCGTAAGACTTAATAAAAACCCTGCAGAAGGAAGAAAAAAGGACGCTGCCGGGAGTAAGAATGCCGAAAGATGGGGAAAAGCCTTTAAAGTCCTTAAACGCTGAAATAGCTTGTAACCAGATGCGATCGGACTTACCTCTCGTCTTCAACTCACTCGGAGCAGAGTCGCTCCGCCGTCAACGTGCATCCATCCACGTCCACACGCTCTCCAGACTCCTGGCAAACAGAGGAAGTTGACTTGGCCCTCGCGTCGCTCGTCCTCCCGCTTCCGGTCAGGCGTCCCCCAACTTCCGGCACTCTTCCCTTACGGCAGGCAATCCCACATATACAGATATATATATAGGATGTATATTCGTGAAAAGTAGCTTGTCTTTGCACCTTATGGCTATCCCCTCATTATTTTGCCATATGTCTAGTAATTATATCTTGATAAAACTAGTCGTGGGGTATGTATCTAATACCATATCATGATTCCAGTAGCTGTCGGATGTCCAGTAGCTATCCCAAAACAACTATCACGATATTTCATAACAAGGCACAACAAAAATTAGCTTCTCGGTATGATCTGTTATCGTATTATTGAACGAGATTAATATTTACGATGAAATTACCGTCTTTGGTGTGAGTACAGCTCTCATCTAATACACTCAGAACACTGCTGTCAATCGAAAGCTCCGCATACTGGACGCCAGTACGTTCCAAGAGTCATCAGGAGAGAATGCGTGCCGTTTCAGGACCTTGCACACTCAGAACATATGCCCTTATAATACTGATACACAAAGATAGCGCCAAATATCAACACCGAAATTCATTCTCTTAATTCAGATTTCCTCCAGTTTATCCGATATCTGGCTTAACAGAGTCCTGTTTAAAGAAGTCTCGCTAGAGAAATTTGCTGAAAGCAGTCGTGTCACCTCGACATCAGCAAAGCTTTCACCTATGTCTGGTATGCTTATTTCTTATCGAGACTGCTCGTCTATAGAATCTGCCCGTCTCTCACCTTATGGGCTAGTTGCTTCCTTTCGGATCTAGCCACGCGTTTTAACAGAGCCTTTTTCTGTCCCTCATTCTATCAACTCCAGATTTTAGTTTTGACCCCTATTCTCTTTCTTCTATACATCAATGACGCCCTTGTCACAACATCCATTTTTAAATAAATGACAAACAAATAAACACTTCCCTTAATTCCTTAACAGTCCCCAAGCATGCATTGTCTGCTCTCCACCTCGACACCACACACAAGATCCACACTGACTCAAAGAACAGAAATCTCGAGACAAGATTGATATATCCTCCCGTGGGAATATATTAATCTTGTCTCTTTCAACAGCAAGAGAACACTATTCATATCAAGAAAGAAAAAAATCATTGCACCGCACACCCCATAATCATGAGCAGCATTCTACTAGAGCCCTCAAAATCATTCCAATTGTTGGGCCTCACTATCACCGAGGATAGGTCCTGGCAAAAACATATCCTTAACATAGCTAGGACTCTATCCCAATGAGTGACCCTTCTCTTCAGTGTCAGAAGATCCTTTAACACCCCACCCCCAAAAAAAAATATTGATTTCAAATTTTGGCACAAGGCCAGCAATTATGGGGGAGGGGGCTATGTCGATTACATCGACTCCGAAAAGATGAAAGGCAAAGTCGACCTCGGCGGAATTTGAACTCAGAACGTAAAGACAGACAAAATGCCGCTAAGCATTTTGCCCGGAGTGCTAACGATTCAGTCAGCTCGCCGCTCTAGTCCCTCCAAAAATACTAACATTCTACAAAGGTCATTTGAGGCCCATTGTAGTGCATTGCTCTCACATCGATGGTGCTGCTGCTGCTGTTGCTGCGCACAGACTGCTTAGAAGGCCCAATCGTCTGATCAGCGTAAAGTCATTTCTTTGGTACGCATGCGTACTGTGTCTCCTCTCTCTTATTTTCTCTCACTACTATAATGGTCTCTGCTTCTTAAATCGGGCGGTTCTCATGCCTCCTTCTCTCAGGCATTCCAGTCTTCCTCGCTGTAGTGTAGCTATTGTTCAGTGGTGGGCGAGAGGGGCGATCTACCCTGGGCGAAGCTATTATGGCGGCGGCACATTTGGGTCTGCTGTATAGGGGCAGAAAACTCAAATGCAGATCCGGGCGGCACACACTCTGGATATCCCCACTGCCTACTCGTCTTTCCTCTTCTCATTAACCTTGTCATGTACTCCCACCCATCCCTCGGGTTCACCACTAACCACTCCTATCAAACAACACACTAAAGCCCTTTCATTTTATCTATTTTTTTTCTATGCCCAGTCCTTCTTCCCTCCTCCGGAACATCAGACCAGTGGAATTCCCTCCTTGCTCATATCTTTACCGTAGGTGTTGACTTGCAAAGTGGTCGAGTGGTAATGGGCTGCGAAAACTAATGGGCACTGCCTCGTCGTTCGGACCCAGAAAGTAAAAACCCCTAAAACTCCTCATAAAAGAGTCCTTTGCGATACTGATACACACAAAGATAGAGGTAAAAACTATTCTTTTAACTTAGATTTCGTCCAGTTTATCCGATTTGATGAAGGAATGAAAATACACACACACACACACACACAAATTATGACTGCGCTTGAAAAAGAAAGAGATGAAGGAGGAGAAGGAAAGAAAGAAAAGTAGAGGAGAGAAGCAGAGTAAAAGGAGAAGAAGGAAAGGGAGGGGGAGAAGAAGATTATCAAAGAATGAAAATAAATTGACGATGGATACAAATTATGAGGTACGTAAAATAATAAAAGGAATGAGAGAAGAAAAAAAGAAACAGAGAAGAAAATATGGCGAAAGAATGAAAATTTATAGGAAGGATAAATAAAAGAGGATATGACGAAAGAAAAAATGCCGAGAATGAAAGCAAAAACAAAATAAAAGTAAAAGAGAGACTCGGTGAGCAAAGAATGTTTAGCAAATAATGTCATCGACCGTTTGTTTATGTCTTAGTTTAACACTAGTTATTATTAGTAGTTAAATAAAGTGTTTTATGAGAGAGAAAGAGAGAGAATATATTGACATTGTTTTATTGTCTGAGAATATACTGTAGAAGAGGAGCTTTCCTAGGGATGCCTTCTGCATACAGAATATACAGTTAAGTGGAAGAAAACGTACATTTTTTTTGACGAGGTGGGGTTGAAGTTGTCAAGCATGGCTGTGTATAGATGTGAGGCATGACAGCATGTGTGGTTAGGAAGCTTGCTTTGCAACCACATGGTTTCGGGTTCAGTCCCGTTGTGCAGCACCTTTGGCAAGTGTCTTCTGCTATAGCCCCGGACGACCAATGTCTTGTGAGTGAATATGGTAAGTGGAAACTGTGTGGAAACCCGTCATCATCATCATCATCATCATCATCATCATCCTTTAACGTCCGTTTTCCATGCTGGTATGGGTTGGACGATTTGACCAGAGCTGGCAAGCCGTGTTGCTGCACCAGGTTCCAGTCTGATTTGGCTTGGTTTCTATGACTGCATGCCCTTCCTAACGCCAACCACCTTACAATGTGTGCTGGGTGTTTTTAACGTGCCACTGGTACCGGACACTCGGCGCTAGTGCTTTCACGTGGCACTGTCACGAGTGCTACTGTATATTAAATGAGAGTATATATTATACATCTCTCTCAGCAATTAAAATTACTTATCTACAAAAATGGCCCCAACTATCTTTTGCTTTCTGCTGAAAATAAAAATGAAACTCATTGTATATATATATATATCATCATCACATCATCATCATCACATCATTTAACGTCTGTTTTTCCATGCAGGCATGGGTTAGACGGTTTGACTGGAAACTGGCAA
>JAOPUL010003171.1:33372367-33377367 GCA_027564515.1 Octopus rubescens | reverse complement strand
GGGAAAGACATATTGCTTGACCAGCTTGGACTTTGGACTGATCTCTGTGCCGAAGATCATGACAGTGGGCCTGAGGCTGAGAAAAGGTACTTTGGGCCTTTCCAGAAGGGAAACAAGATTCCAGACCTGAATGGCAATCTGTCGGTTGTTTTCAATGTGCTGACAACTGGTAGGACCACTGCCCTTTTGTTGGGTGGCTCTGAATTATATGCAGCTATGTAAAAAGAAAATCATTTTTGTTGGTGGGATGCTGTGTCACATACTGGATATCTATAAGATGATTGGCTCATCAGATAATGATGATGGATGAGAAGTGGTCAAGGCCAACATTGCAATCCCATAATGATGTCCATATTGGTGGGCAAGCAACTATGGGATGATGAGAGAGCTGGGGATAGGTTGGATTTCTCACTTGCAGATAGTTGAACATAGAAATAATTATAGAGTGGGGGGTGTCATGGAGATTATTAATTCCTTTTAGATGTTTAGAGATGTTTTGGTGGAGGGGGAATTTGCTATTTCATGGAGTGATCTTGAGTTTCAGGGAATGAGTGATATTGTGAGCTGAGGTAGCAAGTGGAGGTGGCAAGCTGGAATAGTGAGCAAAAGTGATGCTGAAGTAATGAATTTTTGCCTTTTTAATAGGAATCAGTGTACAAATAAGAATCCCAGAGCAAGGAGGGAAGTATGACTTCTCTGCAGCCATAGGTAGCTCCACATTTAGTCTGCATGTTTGCAACAGAACCCAGTGCCATCTTTCTTTGGATAAGCAACACAGAGACTTGGTACTGAAGACCTGTGGCTAAAATAAGGATGAAACCATTTACTGTTGTTCAGTTATTTCTCCTACTGAACTGTATGTGTATAACATTGAGCTTGAAGGAGACCAATCTTAAATACATATGTCCACCTCTAAAGTATCACTCAGATACCAACTTCTCAAGATGTGTATCTGACTAATCTGAACGAAGAAATTTAATGTATAGACTCCCCATTAGATGCTTTACTCTAATCTAACAAAAATAATCTATTCGTGACCAACGTCATGACAAAGCCTCAAAAGATGTCAGCATTTCTACAGCTACTATTAATCTTTCAAACAAAAGCATTTCTTGCAGTGGTTTCCGTTATATCGTCAGTTGTTCTTGTTCAGCACTAAGTGAGCTTTAATTGATAAACTCATGATCAGCTTTGACCATCTTGTCTATTAATCTACACCTACTATTAATCTTGTTAATCTTTCAACTGAATATGAAAATTACCATCGCACACATCCCAATTTATCTATATAGTTATATAGTTACGCCATCTTAGCGAAACGCCCTAAATTTAAATGACTATTATGAATAGACATTTCTCCGCATTAATTCACGGCTAACTGCTATTTTTTCATTGAAGTGGTAGGAGACATAAATGAAATAGAAAATATTTCGTACTTTAGAATGTCCTATATTAATTAGAGCATTACATTCTTCGCATGATTCTATTATTCAAACCGCTTCAACTTAATCGTCTTGATTGCTTTGTATTGACATGTACGCCCCAGTTGTTTCAAGTAAATTAGCTATCTTCATTTTAGCGTATATTTATTTCACTAACAGATTTATATCTTCTTTCGTGCAGTCTATCTTAAACGTCAACGCTCATTAGTCACTACCACATAACAACTTCTCCGGCATTCTCAAAATAAGACTAAGCGGAGGAAATTGGATGAAAAACAGTTATTAATTAATAACAATTATAATAATGGCGGTAGAGAAGGAGAGTGTCACTGTTGCAAAACCCCGACTTCCAAATTTGTTTATTGTCTTCTTCGTACCCATCTCTTTAATACTGTTGTTTGTAAGTTTACCATTTTTTCTCACTTCTCGTTTAAAATATAATTCTGTCTCGTTATAATAGAAGACACGAAGCAGCACCGATTGTTTTATTTAGTTTGACTAAGTGAGATGTGGGGGGTTTGTTTACATTACTACCCTGGAAATAATTCGTAACTATTTAAATAGATTGCGGTAAAAGTTGTAGAGCCAGGTTACAAACCGGCTTTGATTCACTTACGATTCGAATACTTCTGATAAAAGTTTGAACCCCAATCTCCTTGCCGTGTTGAAAACCAATCCATTTTGTTGATGAAAAATATTAGTATATGAATTTATACCATGTCTCTCGGTCACAAGTTATTGTTATTTAGACCCAGGTCAGCCCCAATCGAATACATTTCTGATCAAAGGGTTCTAACCAACACCATCATTTTGTCTGTATCCTTCCCTTTAAGATAATGGGCGTGATTTGATGGCGATTTGGCTGCTATTTCTAGTTGCTGGAGTCACCACGCAGAGGTGCCTTGTGTTGAACAAGTATTTATTCTTTATTAGATTTGATGTCCAGTTCCATCTTCCCAAACCGATTCTTGCTGAAGCCGACCATTCTTCATTGGAGCGTGTCAGGTAGTTGTTCGAAATGCCAGAAATAGCAGTCAAATCTCCCTTAAATTACACCTATTAAGGGAAGTGGACAGACAATGTAGTCTGATATGTCCATAAAAAGGGGATGGTCATGACTAGAATAGTTTTGATTATATGTCTGCCCGATCCTGACTCTAAATGACTATAACTTAATTAAGCCTGAAAGAAAGAAATCAATTAAATATAAATTCTTATATTGATATTTTTCCATAGACAAAGCGAATTACAAATCCAATGGATTTTGATATGTAAAGATTTGGATATGAAAAGAGCCAGAATGGGAATAATTGGAATGATTGCTTGATCAGGGTTAACCCAACGGCCAAACAAAAGCATTTCTTGCAGTGGTTTCCCTGTTATATCGTCAGTTGTTCTTGTTCAGCACCAAGTGAGCTTTAATTGATAAACTCATAATCAGCTTTGACCATCTTGTCTATTTTAGTGGGGAATTAAAAACTGTATTATCTAATCGCACACACACACACACACACACACACATATACAGGGGCCTTGTTTGCCATAAAAATGTGGGTAGGTGGGGGGGAACAAACCAGTATTTATTGATTCTTAAAGGAGCATGCTTATGGTGCCTTTCCCGGACCCTATCACATAAGTAAAATTTTAAGCTAATTACATCTTATATATTCAAATGAAGTTCAGATATTAAAAAAAATATAAAGTAAATTTATTGTCTTTTAGAACTTTCCAAATGTATTATATCTCGCATCATTGCTGTCAATAAATAATATAGCAACTTCTTCACAACTAATCTTTTTCAAAACATCTCTATGAACGTGGCATATTAGAATAGGATTCAACTATTTCTGAATTATAGTCGATTGCAGCCAAGTTTTGTATCTCCGCAGATCTTTCAGCTTCGCAAGAACTGGTTGGAAACACTAAAAGTAGCCTGAGCAATCGCTCAACATTTAGAAACATGCGACGGTTTTCTGGTTGCATTTCACTGGATATTTTATGAATCCTCGAGAGATGATCCACTATGATGATTTTTATAATAAAAAGTATTTCGTTCCTTAAAGAAAATTCATGAAGCTCTGGATACTGCATGATCACTTCAGCACAAAAATGTCCATTGAATAAAATATTGCTCAGTTTTTCATAATCTGCTAAATCCTGTGAAAACAATGAATCTTTCAAATTTGCTATTGCAGTATCCACTACGTGCAAATGCTGCACTCTGTAATGATCCAAAACAATGCAATGTTGATATTTTAACGCATTTCCTTCCTGGTATCTTTTAGGAACTTTTCGTTGCTTGGGTAGCTCCAAAGGTGAAATATCATGATCAATTGGCATAGGGAAGCTTTCATTACGTTCAGCAGGTTCATAAGAAATGATGGAAGTTGAGGGAGACACAAGATCTTTGTTTGATTTTTCTGTATTCCTTCTTTTGGAGCTTTCCTGAGAAAGAACAATATCATTTTCGTAGTTACGTTTAAAGTATCCACGAATAACCATTTCAAATCAAGTTATGTTAAAATCGAATTAAATACAAAAAACTTTGTATCCAAACATCAGATAACAACGCCATATATATATGTATACTACTAAAATTGTGATCTTGCATGCTTGCTTGTGTGTCTGTTATGTAATACAACCAAAAGGGTGCATAATGGGTAAATACTTTGAAAGTAAGTTGCCTCTGAAATGGGAAGACAAATAGAATAAAACAAATTTCGCGTAAATCAGACCCCAGGTTACCGAGATTCGCATGTTTTGTAGGTACTTCGAAAATAGCCCAAAAAACCGGTGCATAATTGTAAAACCCCGATAGTAACATGACCCTGCAACTTTTATTTATTTTAACACACCCCGCCTTCTTTAACATTATTTCTTTCTCTCTCACATTCCTACTGCCATTTCTATGCGTATGTGTGCCAGTGCGTGTGTTTACGTACTTAGAGACGCGTGTGTGTGTGCGTATCACAATACTTGAGGTAGATACATTTAAATATTTATGTATCTGTTCGTGTGCGTGTAACAGTACTTAAGATAGAGACATATGTATATATATATATATGTGTGTGTGTAAGTCAACATGACCCAATGGGTCACGGGAGGTCTAGTATATATATATAAATATATATATAAATGAAGAGAAAAAGAGGGGTAGACAGACAAAGAGATGTGTGTGAGTGTTTGGTACACGTCTATCTCTTCCCTACTGACATAGCCCCCCGCCCCTCATTTCTGCTACAGAGAGAGCTTAGAGCTTACATGTTGCAATACATATTTTTTCATACTGGAATTAGATTATGAATTTATTAAGGGTTCTCAAAGAGACCTGCGACAGGTCAGAGTGTTTGACTACTATTTTTAGCAATGCCGGTTCCTTTGAGAACCCTTAATAAACTCATATATATATATATATATAGATTAGATATATATATATATATATAGAGAGAGAGAGAGAGAGAGAGAGAGGCGCGGCGTGGCCGTGTGGTAAGAAGCTTGCTTCCCAACCACATGGTTCCGGGTTCAATCCCACTGCGTGACATCTTGGGCAAGTGTCTT
>JAOPUL010003171.1:32686985-32702993 GCA_027564515.1 Octopus rubescens | reverse complement strand
TACGACGGGCTTCTTTCAGTTCCCGTCTCATAAATCCACTCACAAGGCTTTGGTCGGCCCGATGCTATAGTAGAAGACACTTGCTCGCAGTAGAAGACACTTGCTCGCAGTAGAAGACACTTGCTCGCAGTAGAAGACGTGCTACGCAGTGGGACTGAACCCGGAACCATGTGATTGAGAAGCAAACTTCTTACCACACACTGCCTACTTCTCACTCCTCTAATGTAAACACACACTAAAGATATTTAGATATACATAAGTTTTATAATATTTTAATTATCTTATTTGTTTGGTCCCCTGAGTTCATGTCCTTCATAAACCCCCATGTTACCTGTGAGACCAACGCCGTTAGTAATCCTTATGAACAGGTGTAGAGAAAACAGTGACAGGGAACTAATTCCAGAGGGGAGACATGTTCTGGCGCGGAAGATGAATATAGTGAAGTGGTTAGTGTGAAGCTTGGGCATTAATGGGTGATAAGAGAAGGAGAGATGAGGGAATCGAGTGATTCTAAGTGGAGATCAGCTAGCTTCGAGGAATAGAGGTCATTGTAGTGCACTGATGGTGGCAGCCGATCTTTTCCACCTGTTATTCATGGGAGGGTCGTGGGGGTAGATTTCTGTCAGAAACAACGGTCATTACACTTTCCGACTGGATTCCCAAGCGTAACCAACTGAGACTATGGATATTATCCAACCATCTCGTTCCCGGTCTACCTCTCGATCTCCTGCCGGCTGTTTCATCTTGAAAAATCCGTCTTGTGATTATTTCTTGTGACATACAAGTTTATATATGTGAGTAAGTGTGTGCAACTGTGTGTAAGTATGTGTGTGGTGTGAGTGTATACCGACTTTATACTATATAAATATTTCAAGAGAAAGGAAAAGCGAATAAAGAAAATGAGACATTTAAAGGCGGCACTTTGTCTGTGTGTCTGTTTATTTTAGTGTTAAGTTCAGTTGTTTCTTTTGCGAAAATCCATTGGTATTATGTCATGGCCTGCAACAACAAGCGACACCAATATAAGTTACAGTTTCTTTGTGGACGATCTAAAGATCTATACTGGAAATACTTGCAATACTTAGAAACAGCTGGATTTAGTTTCAATCATGTTCAGCTAATATGGCGGTAGAATTTGGTCTTAAAACATGTTCATATTAAATTGTTCAACGTATCAAAAATTGCTCTCCAAACTAAAATTTCTTTACACCAATGGTCTCACTATAGTCCTTGTTCCATACAATGAATGTCACAAATACCGAGGTATTTGTGCAACTGTACTTTACGAAGCCGCTGTGAATAAAGGTCGGTGACCAAAGAATATTATACGAGAAATTATAGAAATACGACAGTCGGAGCTTGTATATGCGGAGATAGGGGGAGAAAACGTCTGATAGTTTTCTGTTTGTGACCGGCTTAATATACATTAGTGTATGTTCTGTATGTTGTGTGTGTTTATTAGTCTATGTATTTGTGTGTACATGCGTGTATAGGTATGTGTATGGAGTTTAGATAAAGGAAGGAAAGAAAGGGTAAGAAAGACAGACAGAGCGAGAGCGAGAGAGAGAGAGAGACGTTCGTCGGATATTCCTGAAGTACAAATAAATCTACCATCTGTTTGGTTCTTTATTTACTAGATTTTATTGAATTACATAAATCCTGGTTTCTTAGCAGCAGTTTATTCCAATTAGACTCACTCACCATTTAACACCGACGATATCTGGGTCGAATCGAAGGCCCATCTGTTCTTTCATATCTCCTTGTCAATGTGAAGTGATAGTGAGATTCCATGTCGGTGACAGAACAATCCAGCAAACATTTATTTCGACACTGAATAGGCGTTCATAAGTCGATACGAATATTAAGATATGACATCATAACTTTGCAGACGACAGCTAATCCAGTCTGTTACCGTGTCTTTTTATCTCTACAGTGGATCAATTTCCTATGAAGGAGACAGAAAATGAGGATATATTTACTAGAATTGGCAGAGTAGTGATGGTCTTCTTCGGTAGGGAATCAGATCGGAAATATAAACAATGGTTTCTCATTTAGGAACAAGAGCAGCAAATTTTGAGTGAGTGAGAGTAGTCGATATCATTAATCCAAATCCTTGACTGGATCGGCTTTATTTTATCGATCCTGAAAGGATGAAAAGCAAAGCTGACCTCGGTGAGATTTGAACTCGCGTAACGTAGAGAGCGGGAAGAAATACCACAAAGCATTTTTGTTTCTAACACTTCAATAATTCTGCCAGCTCACCGCCTTCGTAAATTTAAATAATAGTTTCAAATTTTTTGGCATAAGGCTAGCAATTCTCAACCCTAGTTCTCAACTGGTTCTTATTTTATCGACTCCGAAAGGATGAAAGGCAATGTCGATCTTAGCAGAATTTGAACTCAGGGCGTAAAGACGGACGAAATGCCACTAAGCATTTTGCCCGGCACGGTAACGATTCTGCCAGCTCACCGCTTTCTTAAATTTCAATAATAATATATATGTTGGTAAATCGTGAGGTGAAGCAGAGATTGGATAGCTTGAAGTCTTTACACCGGACCAATGTAACGACAGAAACCCCCAATTATAGAGTCTGCGTGAGGGCTCTCATCTTGCACTGTTTAAAACACACATTTATATTGCTTACTGTATCACAGACTGAAATAACTACATCGTTATTTAATTACATAATAATTCGGTTACTAATCTTGTCTGTTAATATTTTGAAGAAAGACATAAAATATTTATTAAAACATAGGCGGGGTATGGCTCTATAGTTTCTCACGTTGCAACCATGTCATTTCGGGTTCAGTCTCACTACACGGCAACCGTCATCTACTATAGCTCCGAGCCGACCAATGCCTTGTGAGTGAATTTGGTGGACGGAAACTGAAAGCCCGTCATATATATCTAATATATTAAAACAAAGAATGTGTATGTGTCTGTATGTCTGTCTGTTACCATCTAGCGCCCAAACCGCTAAACGATTTTTTTCAAACTTTACACACACATTACTCATGTTTACGGGCAGGTTTTAAGTTCAAAATGGTTTCAAAGTTCAACCGCGTAAAAGGGGAAAACCGCATATGACTGGTATTTTTTCAAACTTTTCCCCTCTTACTCGTGCAATTTTCCACCGATTTTCTTCAAACTTCGCATGTATGATAAGTGTGCTTGCAGAATTCCAATGAGATTAATATTTTCCTGAAAATTGCTCGCATTGACTTGTCAAATCGCGGAAAATGCTGTATGTATGTGTTTGTGTATCTGTCTGTCTGTATGTTACCTTCTAGCATCAAAACCGCTAAACTGATTTTTTTTTTTCAAACTTCACAACCTTATTAGTCATGTTTACAGGCAGGTTTTAAGTACAAAATGGTTTCAAAGTTCAACCGCGTAAAAAGAGAAAACCACGTAGAACAGGTATTTTTCCCACTTTTTCTCATCTTACTCGTGCAGTTTTCCACTGATTTTCTTCAAACTTATTGACCGCATTCAAACTTTTTTTGTCAGAGCTATTGCAATGTTCAACAAATCATTCAAGCAATGCCGGGTACGCCTGCTAGTAATATATTAAAAGAAAGAATGTGTTTGTGTGTGTGTGTGTGTGTGTGTGTGTGTGTGTGTGTGTCTGTCTGTCTGTCTGTCTGTATGTTACCTTCAAGCGCCAAAACCGCTAAACCCGATTTTTTTTCAAACTGCACACCTTATTAGTCATATTTACGGGAAGGTTTTAAGTACAAAATGGTTTCAAAGTTCAGCCGCGTAAAAGAGGAAAACCGTGTGTAACAGGTATTTTTTCCACTTTTCCCCCTCTTGCTCGTGCAATTTTCCACCGATTTTCTTCAAACTTACTGACCACATTCGAACTTTTTTGTCGGAGCTATTGCAATGTTCAACAAATCACCCAAGCAACACCAGGTACACCTGCTAGTAATAATAATAATAATCCTTTCTATAGTGGGCACGAAGGCCTGAAATTTTGGGAGGAAGGGAGTAGTCAATTTTATCGACACCCTGTTCGTAACTGGTACTCACTTTATCGACCCTGGAAGGATAACAGGCAAAGTCGACCCCGGCGGCATTTGAACTCAGAACGTAAAGTCGGAAGAAATGCCGCTAAGCATTTTTCCCAGAGTGCTAACGATTCTGCCAGCTCGCCGCCTTAATAATAATAATAATAATGTTAGACCAAAAGAAGCTATACCAGGAACTAAATGGCGGAGACCGACAAGATGTAATCCCAAATACAGATGATAGTAAGAGATTTTGGAGTAACTTGTGGAGTAATAGGAAGACGCATAAGTTGGATGCAGATTGGCTCAGGGAATTAAAACAAGAGTCAACAAGTATGGTCCAAGAAGAGGTTAGGATCATGGTAAAGATGATCAGGACGCAGTGTTGCAAAATCCCTAATTGGAAGGCTCCTGGACCCGATGGAGTTCAAGGGTACTGGATCAAGAAACTTACAACATTACATGGAAAAATCGCAGCCGAGTTTAATAAAATCCTTAACAACACAAAGCCATTACCATCATGGATGACACTTGGACGGACAGTGCTGTACCTGAAGGA
Source organism: Octopus rubescens (assembly GCA_027564515.1). Classification (NCBI taxonomy): domain Eukaryota; kingdom Metazoa; phylum Mollusca; class Cephalopoda; order Octopoda; family Octopodidae; genus Octopus; species Octopus rubescens. Next base: position 32,698,421 of record JAOPUL010003171.1, on the reverse strand, counting down.
TGCATCAAAAGGGAATGCTGTGGACAATTTCCGCCCTATTTCCTGCCTTCCAATTCTTTGGAAGTTGTACACTGGGATCTTGTGAGAAACCATATATTCATTCTTGGAATATGAAAACATCTTCCAGAAGAACAAAAAAGGATGCAAAAGAAGTAGAGACACGAAGAATCAACTCTTGATCGATAACGCCATCCTCAGAGTTTGCAGAAGGAGACATACGAAACTTTCTATGGCATGGATTGACTACCGAAAGGCAGTGAGGACATAGGAATGGAGTTCGGATAAAGAAATGTGGAGTCCTAATATTTCAAAGAGGAAATGTGGTGAAAACCGAAGGGATGGAACTGTTAGACGGAAATGTCATGAGGGACATTGAAAGAGGGGGTATAAGTACCTTGGCATCTTGGAGACAGACAGAATAAAAGAAAATGAAATGAAGAGTTTACACGAAAGAGTACATGAGGCGACTGTGGTTGATTCTCAAATCAAAACTAACTGGAAAAAATAAGTAACTGCCGTTAATATCTGGGCTGTATCAGTACTAAGATATGGAGCGGGCACACTTACATGGACAAAAGAAGAGATAAACTAGACGGATCGAGAAACGAGGAAGAAAATGACAATGCATGGAGTCTTATATCCTAAAAGTGACGTGCTTAGGATATACTTATCACGAAAAGATGGATGCAGATGTGTGATAAGCTGCGAAGATTGCATAAGAAATGAAGAAAATAGTTTTGGATGGTATATTCGAAACATCACAAAATCATTACTCATGGGAGTTAAACTGGCTGGGATCGTAGAAACAGTCGTGCACAAACAAAGAAAAGTTCAAAAAAAAAAAAAGGAAGTTGAAAAGATGACTACAGGATGGAAAGATAATGTGATGCATGGACAGTACTTAAGAGGAATAGAAAAAAGAGTCCAATGCTGGGAAGATCGATAAGCATGAAACATGGGCCTGGATGAGGAAGGGAAATTTGAAGGAAGGAACAGAAGAGCAGGGATTAAGTACAAACTACGTAAAATTCCATATTGACAAACGATCGAATCACCACTGTCCAGAGTGTGCGGGAAGGTTGGAGAAACTCAAGACATTGGTCTTTATCTGGGAAATACAACTTGGAACGAGCTGACAAGTGGTATGAACACCAGCCACCAGCTGTAATGGAACTTCAGTGTGCAATGTGACAACGTGATTGAAGCAAGAAGACTTGATTTGATCCTGATTGAGAAAGAAGAAAGACATTGCTGGATTATTGACATCGCTGTCCCAGGAGATATCCGCGTGGCCGAGAAAGAGAGGGACAAAGTCGATAGTACAAAGATTTGGAGCATGAGATAGCACGTTTGTGGCAGCTGAGGAAAGTGAAGGTTATACCCGTTGTGATTAGGGCACTTGGAACAGTAACAAACAAATTTCAGAAATGGCATGGCAAAACTGGACTCACTATCAAGACTGAGATGCTCCAGAAAACAGCTCTGCTTGTGTCAGCCAGAATTTTTAGAAGAGTTATGTCAATAGAACTGGAATGAGAAAAATGACAGGACCCATGGTCATTAGTTATGACCCGCTCCTGATGAAAGGATATCGACACACAATCAGTCGAAGAAATGTTATAATTGCCGCTAAGCATTTCTCCCGGCGCGGTAACGACTCTGCCAGCTCGCCGCTTAAATAATAATAATAATAATAATAATAATAATAATAATAATAATAATAAATGATTTCTATTATTTGCCAGTAGGGCGAAATATAAGGGGGACAATACAAAGACAGACATAAAGCGTGGGGGTTTACATTTAATGAAAAGATTATAAAAAAATAAAAAAAATAAAAAGGAGAGGTGGTATACACGGTATACATCAAAACGATGAAAGAAAAGTATACATGGTATACAATAGAAAAAAAATGATGATAGTAATATGGTCCTACTGATAGAGGAGGATCTCTAGGGATAATCGAGGAACCCCACCGTTCAAGATCTCCCTGAACACCAGGGGCAAGTGCTCTCTCCAATTCTTTTTCACCGATTCACAGGTATACACTCTTGCAATTTTCGCAACTTTCACCCACCTTTCAATAAATTCATTCGAGGACAGCACCACCCTCTCCACCCTCACTTTCCTTTTCACGTGAAACTTGAAAAAGTCAATAAGGCCTCTACCAAAGAGGAATGTATCCGTCCTCATACCTTTCAACCTTGTTCACCATACAACCTCTTTTGCTACAGCCACCAGGCAAAGGAAAACTGTCTTACCTGCCCGATTAAAAGAGGGCGGTGGGCAATCACCACAATGGACTCGACCGATAGACGGATCCGTCCCACACGCGACAGCAGCTGTTTGATATAACTCCGCAAATCACCAAACCCGGACATTGAACAAGTGCGTGCAGGACGGTTTCGTCGCTCTGCACACACCTCGGACAAGCCCGTCTGACAGCATATCTGTGCCTGAAGCGTTTATCTCGAACCGGTAGCGCCCCACGGTAGCACTGCCAAGCCAAGAACATCTGGAAATTATCCATAATAGTTCCCGACAAGAAAGTCCTCCGGAACAGACTAGCCAGTTCGTTTTCCTCGACGCCCAGAGTCTCCCCGAGAATGTCATCGCACTTTCTCGCCACTAATCCTCTATAAATTGTTAAAACGGACATCCACCGATCCCATTGCCAAACTTGTAGAGGTCTGTGAGCGCCTGGCGCCACTCTATATGCCAGGAGTCCAGCCTCAGTCTTTTCCTCACCCAGGACTGCAGCTCCGTCAAGGAGACGAGCTTCGGAAAGACGTGCCTCACAAACGGAACCCATACATGCTTACCGCCCAGGAATCATTGCAGGTAGCGTAACCTGAGCGCGTGTCTTCGCATTCGAAGCCACAACATGCCTAATCCGCCACTCAGAGGGCGCCTGACCACTGGAAAGTGTCCCTTCCACAAGAAATAAAATAAGAGATGCTCCAATCTGGTCAAGCAGTAACCGGGGCAAAACACGACGGTCAGGTGACAAATGATAACGGAGGCGATGTAAGCATTCACCACCTCTGCCCGCCATTTCAGGGACAGCTTCCTCTCGGCCCATTTCTGGGTAAGACTGGCTACCCTGTTCGTCACCTCGCCCCATTTGTTATCCACCTGGAGGTCGGGACCAAACGAGATCCCGAGCAGTTTCACTGGTCCGTCGGTCCATCGTCCGACGGCATCGATCTGCCTCTCCAGTAGTCTAATTGCAAGCCCACCGACTTGTCGGCGTTGATTTTGGCCCCAGCAACCGACTCATATTATTCTAGAATGGTACCGACCGTCTCCACTTCGGAGGCGTCCAACACCATGACAGTGACGTCGTCCGCGTACGCAGACACTGCCCTCCCTTGTCCCAGTTCGAGAGGGATATCTCTTAACTGTTCCAACTTCCGCAGCAGTGGCTCGAGAACCAGTACGTATAGAAGTGGCGACAGCGGGCAGCCCTGAAGGTTTAGGGAGCAGGGAGTTCAGGAGAAAGTTGCTTTTCCGGGGAAGCTGGGAGTGAACTCCTTCGTTGTCTTGGTTTGGGTGTGGGTATTGGAGTCTTGAGCACGTCCTCTTGGTTTTGTGGTGTTTGTGGTGTTGGCAAGAGTGGGCATTTTTTCTTTGTTTCATGGCCTTTAAGTGCGTCAAAGAACCATATATGTGGCATTTTGGTTTTCTACCCCCCACTATCACTGACAGGTGGGCGCCATCCGGGAGGTCTATTAGGTCAGGTGTCTCGTCAATATAGATTTTACTGCATTGTATGGTCATTTCCATAACTATACCCAACCAATTTTGTTGAAGTGTTTTCTTTACCTCCAAGATCGTCACGTTGTCTTCCTCTATACCCGCTAAGACGGCCGCCACCAACCAGGTAATGGATATTTCTGGCGGCACGTTCACCACCCTAACTTTCGCAAGGCGTTGGCCGCAATAGCTGGAGATTAAGAAGTCTTCATTCCTCAAAGTCATTGTGGAATGAAATCTGGCTTCTGTCCCAAATCTCACATTAACTGACTCAAACTTCTTTCCTCGAGTGATGTAGGTCTTCTGTTCCCACACGCGCCCAAGGCATTTTTGTATCTGGCTCTCAGTAGCATGTTCCACCCGGCGTGATTTTACACCGATGCAGTGGAATGTAACCATGCACCTCAAAATGTTTTCTAATACGTCGGGTGGAAGGTTGAGGGCAACTCTTCTCCCATTTCTTTTGACTATTCTTCTATTCAATTTTAACTCTTCTCCAAATTTCTCGTAGCATTTGTAAACGAAATCCCTTTTCCCGCATCTCTTGTCGAGTCTGTAGCTACTTTATCTTTCTACCATCCCCGTTTATGCTCAGTACAACCTTACTTTACTTCGCAAACAGCTGTTTCAATCAATGTAATGTGTTGTTATTGCTGATGTTTCATAACCTCAGGTCAGCTATTGTCGAGTAGATTTATAGTCAAATACAGACACAGTCTACCTAGAACCACACTTTCTAATATGTCCTTTATTTCTACGACAATAGCGTGTTATTTGAGGGAGATTTGGTCAATATTTCTAATCGGCAAAATGCAAATTGTAAGAATAGGTACACATAAATTGCGTCACTTATTAATTTTCTTTTCATAAAGGGAGTTACAACTACTTATAACCGATTAAGTTTTATAATGAAAGAACTAATCTCTTAGAAATTTGTTGACTCTACAACCGATAATCACACCTATTCGTAATTAAGCCCCATGTTGTGAGATTTAATTACAAATCCGTAGAGTATAGTACAGTGACCATAAAGAAAAAATGAGGCCAAGTACAGAAGCAGCTACTTCATTGTCCGGATATATTTTCACACATTTGCCAGATGCTAATTATCCTTAAGAACTGAAGATGATGATTACCGAAAGAGGCTACATACAACAACAATTGTACAATGTTGATGACATTGGGGGAGTCTTGAAGAGCATACCTGCTAGGACTTTTATTTCTAGTGAAGAAAAATCTTGTTTCTTGTAGGAGGAGCTGCTGTTGATGATGTGTAATTAAAGCCCCTAATTATGTATCACTCCGAAGATAATCCAGGGACTATGTTAAGTTTAACCTACCTGTTATTTAGCGTTCAAATAAGAAGACTTGCATTGCTAAGATTCTCGTTAAAGTTTTTCAAGACTTGTCTACAAATATCCTTGTCCTACTATAGAAAGGTACAGTACCAGGCGTAGTATTTCCAACAACGCATTAGTTCTTTTAAACAATAAAAATAGCCAACAGGTGTACTTAAATGATATTTCTGATAATGTGAGAATATCCTCAAAAACACAACTTCTTTCCTTCAGTCAATGGATCGAGTTGTGATGGCTAATTTCAAGGTATATAATTTGAGAACAACTCGTAAACGCACCAGATGCGGAATATAACGATTCTGTAAAATTTTCCACATTACAACTTAACTGAGTCATGGGTTATAAATGGTTTTTGAAAAAAACATATGGCCATATTGTATCCATGATTTTAAAGTTGTTCCTCTGTCATAAAATTTGCATCAAGTTCAGCAAGATATTGCAACACTGGCAAATAATGTAGAATTTGAAGAAATAGTAGATGATGTGGTTAGGTTGCTAAAATCCCATAGAAAATGTTATTTCTATGAGGAGCAGTCACTGTTCAGTTATGAACAAAGCTGTGTATTAAAAGAGGATATAAGAGCTCTACCCACTTCAAGTGACTGCAAAGAATATTATTAAAGGATTGACAATTAAGAAGGTCTGCAAATCTTTGCTGATAACGATCCTAATCGTGAACTGAAGGTAACATATAAATTACTACAACTCAGTTAGGAACTGTCCTGAGTTGTACAAAGAGTGTTTGCTGTTAAGGTCAAACAACTTTGGATAAGTTTGTCGTTATCACTACTGAAGCTGCTGCTGCTGCTGCTGATGATGATGATGTACAAGGCAGAAGTTAGTTCCTCTCTTCCTTAAATCAATTCCCATGCACCACCAGTGTACATCTTTTACGCTGAGCACACATCTACTACATTATTTCAGCTTTTGTATTTATTTCTTAATATTTTTTTCTCTTCAAATGTTTTGAGTACTGTGCGTGTTTAAAAAATGTTATTTTTATGCATAAAACTATTTTTTCGAAAATAATTCAGCCGGAACGGACCTCTATTTATAACAGAGAAGCCAATGTGAAAAAAGGTTTCGTTAGAAATTCTACTCAAGGGCAAGATTTTCAGGAACGCTATACTTCCGTAACGCAGGAATGCCAGCCCGTAAATATTTTTATTTGTATCAATTAGGTTTTGGTCTTTCGAGCACTGATCAATTAACTATGCAGTTTTATTAGATGTTTTATTGTCAACAATTGTTTCGCGTCAGTAATTTAAAAGCATTCAAGAAGAAATTTTGTTAGATCCTTTTCTTGATTATAGCTATGAAACAAACAAAATCTAGTTGAGATGAAAAATAATTACAGTTATCTCCTGCATCACGGAAGCTTTGTGTTCCTGAAAATCTTGTTATCAAGTTGGATTCTGTAACAAGGATTATGTTCACATTGATTTCTATGTGATAAATTGAAGTGTGCTCCGATGAAATTAATTTGTAAAAAAGGTCTTCAACTTCTAATTAATATTTTTACCGTAGTAAAGACGGCGAGCTGGCAGAGTCGTTACCGCGCCGGGAGAAATGCTTAGCGGTAATTTTTCCGACTTTACGTTCTGAGTTGACTTTGCCTTTCATCCTTCCGGGGTCGATAAAGTGAGTACCAGTTACGAACTGGGGTCGATAAAATCGACTACTCCCCTCCCCCAAAATTCCAGGCCTTCGTGCCCAGTATAGAATGGAATATTTTTACCGTAGTAAAGGCGGCGAGCTGGCAGAATCATTAGCACGCCTTGCAAAATGCTTAGCGGCGTTTCTTCCGGCTTTACGTTTTGAGATCAACTTCCGCCGAGGGCGACTTTGCCTTTCATCCTTTCAGGGTCAATAAAATAAATACTAGTTGAGCCCTGGAGTCGATGTAATCGACTTGCCCCGCCCCCGAAATTGCTAGCCTGTGCCAAAATTAGAAACTAATATGTTACCGTAGTATTTAGAAAAGTTTCATATAATTTATAAAAATGTCATACTATCTTCATTGAAAGTTATATAAGCTGTTTTGCAAGGTTAAAGTTTTAATTTATAGTGATATTCCTAAATTCTTTGAACAGATCTACTTGTAAAACAATTTGATGTGCAAGATACAAAAATAATATAATGTAATTAATGGCTCCCACGAATAATTAAAATTATTAATGCACATTTTAGCTTCACGATTCAATGTTTGAGTATATTCAATGTTCGACTATATTTATTGTATTTATTATTGAATACTTCATATATAACCTTCTTAGGAAATTTACGAACAAAAGAGTAAAAAAAAAAGAACCCAAGCGGAATGGGAGGTGCTTTCAGGTTCCAGTATCTTCATCTTCAGAATTTCGTAGGAAGTATCTATATCCACTTAATGGAAAGACTTTGGGAGTAAACTACTTGGATAACACAGGTGGCGGTGGAGACGGGAGACATGCTGCATGGGCATCTGTCGATCTCCCATAAAAACCTACCCAGGCCTGCGCCATGGAGCGGACACTCCAGTATCGTCTAACCGCGGCGGAAGAATACGGAAAGCAGTAGTCTACTGGTTTTAAGCCTGCACATGATTGGCGTAAGAGCAAGACACTAGGGGCTGCTTTCGACGGAGGGCGAGGCCGTTGTGCCTCACTGGACAGCTACCACCCGCCTCAAGCTGGTTATGCCCCAGCCAGTTAGGTGCTGTTCCGTCACAACCCACCTGCTCCACTGGTTGCGTGGGGCTTAGGGAAAATAATATCCTGAATCGTGGGTTGTGAACACTGCACCAAGAAAAAACAATAAACAGACAAGCAAACACACATTGTAAGAAACCAGCATTCAGACTTGGATGTTGGGACATAAGGACCATCGCAACTGGTCTGTCAAAGGATCTTCAAAGGATCAGAGATACATGCAAGACAACAGTCATCAACAACGAACTGCTACGACTCCGAATTGACATTGCAGCACTCTAGAAAACGATGTCCCCAGATTCGGGGACCTTTCATGAAAGAGAGTATATCTTTTCTGGTAGGGGAAGTCAGAGAGCATGATGTCGATCTCAAATGGAGAACAACTGGTGCTACTTGTCGACTTCAACGCCAGATTAGGAGCTGATCACGATTACTGGACAGGGTGTCTGGGACGGTACGAGGTTGGCAACATGAATGAAAACGGGCAACGGCTGTTTGAGCACTGTATGTTCCATGGACTACATATCACTAGTACCTACCTCCAAGCCAAGGCTTGACACAGGGTTTTCTGGCATCATCCTTGCTCAGGGCACTGGCACCAGCTAGATTTAATCCTCACAAGATGCAATCACCTGAGGAACGTACTCCTGACTCGGTCCTTTCAAAGCGCTGACTTTGACAGACCACTTCCAATCTCAAACTCCAACTAAAAATGATGTACCGCGCCAAGCCTCCAGGCAAGCAGTGTATCAATGCTACTGCAACCCAGCAGCCAGCTAAGACATATGCATTCCTAAAGTCACTGGAAGACGCCCTACCTGCAGCCACACCGGAAGGCAATGTTCAGCAGAGATGGGACTCTCTCAAGGACATCATCCATAACACTGCGCTTAGGGCCTTTGGAAGGAGGCGGAAAAGGACACAAGACTGGTTTGAGGCGAGTGCGAAAGAGCTTACTACGCCCATGGAGGAGAAGTGCACTGCCCTGCTGAAACACAAACACCGACTCGCCAGGGCAATAATGCAAACACTGAGATCAGCAAGGAACAAAATGCAGAACACAATGAGATTATGTGCAAAATGACTACTGGTTACAACTATATGAAGACAACCAAAGTACTTCCTACGAAATTCTGAAGATGAATATACTGGAACATGAAAGCACCTTCCATCGACCCAACCGAGAGCAAGGTGGTTCCACTCAAATCCAGAACAGGGGAAGTCATCAAGGGCAAACGGGAGCAGCTGGAGAGTTGGGTGGAACATTATTCCGAACTCTACGCCAGGGAAAACAACATCTCGGACAGTGAACTGGACGCCGTGGAACACCTACACGTCATGGAGGAACTGAAAACACTGCCGAATGCTGAAGAACTGATGGCTTGCCGATTGGAAAGGCACCGGGTTTGGATGGCATCCCACCAGAGATCATCAGGTGTGCAAGGAGAGTTTGACTTAGCCACTTGCTGAAGCTACTGTGTCAATTCTGGCAGGAGGGAACAGTCCCACAAGACATGGGTGACTGCAATATTGTCACTCTATATAAGAACAAAGTAGACAAAAGCGACTGCAATAACTACCGAGGCATCTCACTGTTAAGTATCGTCGGGAAGGTCTTTGCCCGCGTGATCCTAAACAGACTACAGTAAATCACTGAGAGGGTATACCCCCAATCCCAGTATGGTTTCAGATCAGAACGCTCTACCATCAACATGATTTCTCTTCGACAGCTACAGGAAAAGAGCCGAGAGCAAAGGCAACTACACTTTTGACCTAGTTAATAGAGACGATCTGTTCAAAATCTTTGCCAAGATTGGCTGTCCTCCAAGACTCTTCAGGATTGTCCAATCGTTTCACGCGGATATAAAAGGTTGTCATTCAATTTAATGGCTCTTCTTCGGAGGCATTCAACATATGCAGCGGCGTGAAGCAGGGCTGTTTGCTTTCCCCCACTCTGCCTTGCATCTTCTTCGCAGTCATGCTGAAGCACGTATTTAGAACATCAACTGATGGTGTTTACCTCAACACAAGATCAGACGGTAAACTGTTTAGTCCGTCAAGGCTGAAAGCGAAATCCAGGGTTCGTCAGGTACTCATGAGAGAAATGCTGTTCGCGGACGATGCAATGCTGAGCGCACTCTGAGGAGTAAATGCAGCACCTCGTGGACAAAGTGTCAAAGGCCCGCCAGGAATTCAACCTGACTATGAGTCTGAAGAAGACAAACATTCTGGGCCAAGGTGACACGCCCCCTCCCACCAATCACCATCAACAACTACAAACTGGGGGTGGTCTATGAATTCACCTACCTTGGCTCTACCATCTCTAATGACCTCTCCCTGGACCCTGATATCAGCAGGCGAATTGGACAAACATCCCCCACTTTTGCTAGGCTCACAAAGAGAGTCTGAGTAAACAGAAAACTGGATGCAAACACCAAGATTTCTATCTATAAGGTGTGCGTCCTCAGTATACTTCTTTGCGGCTGTGAGACATGGAGCATCTACTCCAGAGAAAAGCGGCGGCCTAACGTCTTCCACCTTCGTAATATGAGACGCATCTTGGATAACAAGTGAGCTGTCCGAGTCACCAACATTGAAGTCCTCAACTGCGCTAAGCTACCCAGTATATTCACCCCGCTCCAGCATCGCCGTCTGTGCTAGCTAGGTCATGTACATCAAATGCCGGGAGGGAGGATCCCAAAACACCTCCTTTATGGGGAATTGGTCACTGGAACGACCTCAACTTCGTTTCAAGGACATCTGCAAAAGAGATATGAAATCAATAGACCTGTACGTCCTGAGATGGGAGGAGGTCGCAAATGTTCGTCCACGCTGAAGACAAATGCTGCGAAAGGGGATGAAGTGAGGGAAGAGAAACTGGAATTTGCCACCAATGAAAAGTGCACTCGAAGAAAAGAATGGCCAATAGCACCAGTAGAGAGCTTCTTCAAATGCAGTCGCTCTATGCGCGACTGCCACTCCCGTGAGGGCCTGTACAGCCACGGCAAACGCTGCACCACCATCAGCAGCTGACACAAATTCTCCATGCGCAAATCCATGGCCCCTCGAGACTATATCTATACTGCAAGTGGTTGTCTTCCAAAAACATTACGAAATATAGAGTAAGTTTCACCAATTTGTTAAGCCACCAATTTGCACTGAAAATCTCAGCAAAAAAATGGATATAAGATATACAGGGGGACGGCACAAAATACAAAGAACATGCGACTTTGAAGGCGGTGCTCTAGCATGTCCTTGACCGTGTTGACTAAGGTAAAGTTAAGTATCAAAGAAAGAAAGGACAAAATAATCTAATTGCTTAATGTTATGCCCTCTGTGTGGCAAAATAATAAGCAACAATATTGATTTGTTAAATAGACTCATGGGAACGTTGCTAAGAAATATTAGATTGATTAGTAGTTTTTTTCATTCTTTTTATTTGCTGTATATTTATCCTGTATCAGTGTGTTTGTATATGTATATGTATGCGTTTATGCGTTGGGTCGAAGCAAAAAAAGTAGTCACTTTGTATATAAGTATATATATGTATAAATGTCTATATACATACATACATACATACATACATACATACATACATACATACATACATACATACATACATACATACATAC
>JAOPUL010003171.1:32627359-32637956 GCA_027564515.1 Octopus rubescens | reverse complement strand
AGACACTTTATTTCACATTGCTCCTTCTACCTGGAGTTGCAACCGATAGATAGTATTAGCAATTGAAAGACCAATGGGAAACATTGTTTCCTCGGTCCGATCTGACGAAGAGTCGATCGCCCATTTATTTATTTTTTTTTTTATGTACATGCATGTATGTATATATATACTTATATACATGCATGCATATGTATCATGTATATATTCACATATATATGCGCCAGTATGTATATATGTATTTGTGCCTGTCTGCGTGCATGTGTGTGTGTGTATATTTGTCAATGTATGGGTGTCCTGTGGCAAGTTACATAGGGCAAACTTGGTGTCCCGAAGCCTTGGCCAGCAACCAAGTTGGAACTGGTGTTGTAATTGGGGTCACCCTTTACATGAAAACACACTCGGGGAGTAAACCCTGTGAAAAATCACTCTTATTCCAATGATGGAAACTAATACTTATCTAGATAATGGTGTGAACAGGAAGATTCTCCTAGGTGCCCAAGACACCAGAGCTTCTGTGCACGGCAGGGGCCCCTCAGAGGGTAATGGAGTGGAAGACCAGGCTCCACCTGATTGTGGTTCCTTTACTGGTTAAAATACATAACAAGCTTGAAAATGCAAGTGGTTTATTGCTATAAACAAAAGCGCAATTAAGTGCCATGAACAAATCTTGCTAGACAAGAGCAATGGTAAATGTAAAGATGTTGGAAAAAGAGCACTAGAACTTTGGAAGCAGCTAGGTATGTTCCAGATTACTGAAAATAGGCTCATGAATCAGATAAGGATAATTCTGAATAGAGGGTTTCTTAGTGAAATCTAAATTCAGACAATCAGAGAAAGCCTCTGTAGTGAAGATAACCTTGAGCAGGATAATGTAGGTGAAGGTCAGCAGATGGATAGGCAAGTTGGTGTAGTAGAAGATAGGGACTTGCATGGAGGAATGAAAAGGAATAAATATAATGTAGAGGACCCCGTAATATCAGAGAATATGACTGAGGAACAAAGGGTCCTAATGATAAGACTTGAAGAAATAAGCATTACAAGAACAGAGACTGAACCGGTCAATTGGAGATGCTTTGATAGTGACAATGTGAACTGAGTAACCTGAAAGGTTGATGGAATCCTGAAGTATATTCCAATGAAAGATCTGTTGGAAATAAGGGACTTGAGTAGATCCACTTAAATTTTAGGTGGTGAACAGAAGGAGCCATGGTGGAAGTGGAGCATCAAAGGTGATATAAAAACCTTGTGTAAAGATCTGTGTTGAATGGTTTAAAGCACATTGGAAACATGTTAAAGAAGGTGTGACTGCATATCTTGAAGTGAAATACCATATAGAAAAGAAAGAGTTTAAAACTATTATTGAAACCCTAAAACAACATATTCAGGCAAAAGCATTTAAGGTGCAATGCTACACTGAACACATGTTGTAGTTCCATCAAAACAGACTATTCACAAATAACCAGAGGCAGTTTTTTAAGAGCTTGGGTGGAGACACTGAAGATAATATACCTCCTAAAGTTGAGGAGAACCACCAATTTTGGAATATCATCTGGGAGCAAGAGGTTTCCCACAACTATAGTGCTGAATGGATTCATTCCATGAGATCCAAACTCCAACGCCCTGAGGCTCCAAGGCAGGATCGTGTATCCATAACAACAGAAAATGTAATTGCACAGATATTGAAACTGCCAAACTGGAAAGTGACTGGGCCAGATGGAATCCAAGGCTACTGGGTCAAGTGGTTTAGATCAACACATGAATGAATTGGTTTACGATTAAATGATTGCATACACAATGGTGCGGTTCTGGAATGGATGGTAAAGGGGAAAAACATCATTGTTGATGAAAGATGAGTTAAAGAGCAATAGGTTGGCAGTTACTGACCCATTGCTTGTCTTAAGTTCTTGTGGAAAGTGTTAACAGGCATCCTCGCAAGGAAAATATGTATGTTCCTTGCAGAAAACAATCTACTTCCAGGAGAACAAAAGGGATGCTGGAAAGGATCCAAAGGAACTAAGGACTACCATGTGATAGACAAGGTTGTTATGAAGAACTGCAAACAGTACCAAAAAAATTTGTGCATTGCCTGGATAAACTTTAAAAAGGCTTATGATATGTTATTGCATTCGTGGATTCTGGAAACACTCAACACATGTGGAGTAGCTGAGAATGTGCATGCACTAATCAAGAACAGCATGCCTAGTTGGAAAATACTTCTTTTCTGTAACAGCCAGCACTTAGTCAAGGTAACAATCAAAAGAGGTAACTTTCAAGGAGATTCTTGTTCACCTTTGCTATTTGTTATAGTCTTGATCCCATTTTCTGTAGTCCTACATAAAGTCAGTATGCACTAGGAACTGAGGAAGAATGAACTTCCATCTCAACCACCATCTCTTCATGGATGATTTAAAACTGTTTGCAAAAATAGAGACTGAAATGGAGAGGCTGGTTGAGATTGTACAGATGTGCAGCAAGGATATAGGAATGGAATTTGGGATCTCAAAGTGTGCGATGCTCACTTTGAAACAAGGAGAAAAGAGCAGATTGCAAGGGCATAGAATTGCCAAACAGAGAGTGAATGGGAGACCTAGATGATGATGGGTACAAGTTCCTTGGGATCCTGGAGTTGGACAATATCTTGCACAGAGAAATGAAAGACAAGGTCATTGCTGCATATTTGAAGTGCCTCAAACTTCTCTTGAAGTCAAAGCTCAATGTAAGGAACCTTGTGACTACCATCAATATATGGGCTGTTGCTTAGTTCGCTATATTACACCCATTCTAAAATGGGCTCAAACATCCAGAAGATGATGACAATACATTGTGCCCTCCACCCTAAAGTGAACGTAAACATACTGCACATGAAGAGGTGTGAGGGTCAACATGGCCTGATAAGTGTACGGCAGTGCATTGACAGTGAAAGAAACTTGACAGAGTACTTGGTAAATAGTGAACAAGATCTGCTGCTGTATGCTGCTAATGCATAAGGACTTACCAACAATGCAGTTGAGAGTTCTAATGAATTTCGCTTGCAAATAGCCAACGAGAGAGAAGAAACACACCTCAGCATGGAATTACATGGTCGGTTCCACTGCAAAATGAACAACTTAAAAGACTTGGAAGCATCATGGATGTGGCTCAGCAAAGATGACCTTAAAAAGAGCACTGAAAGCCTGATCATTGCTGCCCAGGACCAGGCATTGAATACCAACTCAGTGAAAAGGGATATATACAAATGCAAAAGATCTCTGCAGAATGTGTGGGAAGAACGTTAAAAGTGTAACTCACATTTCTAATGCTTGTGAAAGTCTTGTGCAGAAAGAGTACAAGTACAGACATTACAAGTTAGCCCGGAACCATCACTGGCTACTGCGCCGGTAGTATGGATATGAGGTAACAGATGCTTGGTACCAACGTACACCAGAAAAGGTAATGGATGAAAACGGGAAGGCAAAGATCCTCTGGGACTTTGATGTCCAGACAGACAAGCTGTTAGAGCACCGAAGGCCAGGTATAGTAGCCTTTAAGAGGGACAAGCAAGAGTGCCTAATAATCAACGTGGCAGTGCCAGGAGATCAACATATCGTCATGAAAGAAAAGGTTGATAAATATGGAAACCTGAAAATTGAGCTCACCTAGATGTGGCAGCTGCAAGAATCAAATATAATGGTTGTTCCTGTTGTCATCAGAGCATTAGGTTCAATACCACTCAACCTAAGGAAACATCTTGACACTTTATAAATATCCTACAATTTTGGTGTATAACAAAGATCAGCTTTACTTGGAACTGCGTGCATACTGCATAAAGTGTTGACTGTCTGAGGTTCTTGTGACTTGACAGACAGCACAAATCCACAATATCTTCAATACCAATCATAGGGCTGGCTAATGCTGCCAAGGCTGGCCTTACTCCCAATAAAGCCTTTGTGTACATAATAGTTATTATTATTATTATTAAGCTCGCTGGACAAAATGCTTAGTGGCATTTCGTCTGTCTTTACATGCTGAGTCCAACTTTGCCTTTCATCTTTTCGGGTTGATAAAATAAGTACAAGTTGATGTAATCAACTTACTCCCCACCGAAATTACTGGCCTTGTGCCACAATTTGAAACCCATTATTATTATTATTATTATTATTATTATTATTATTATTATTTTCATATGTCATGATGTGTGAATTATATCTGTTAATTTTGCATCTATTTGATGCTGCTATAATTGATCCAATATTGGGTGCCACTGAATACAATAATTTAAGTTAGGATAAGTTAAAAATTGAGTGGTACCTGTGTTGTGGGAAAGTAGATTTAATAATGCTAAAAATTGCTTAGGTAGACCCTTAACATTTAAGGAAAAGGGGTATGTATACTACAGAATGTTTCTCTGCCCATTTTTATTAGGTAATCGTGAGGCTATGGTATTCATGTTCCTTGTGCGTATCAGGTATCTAATTTTCAACCCAGGATTTTTTATCGTATGTATACTCTTGTGTTTATGATTAGTTAGGGGGATATGTCCAGTGAAGTATTTTGTTATGGAGTAGAAGATTGGGGTGGATGTTGCTATCTCCAGTGGGGTGGGTTTCGATTCTGGGTTTGAAAGCATTACCCATGGTCTTAGAGTTTAACTTTAAGATCTAGCTGGACTAAGTAATTCTTAAGCTTTGTATTGGCAAAGATTTTTATTATGTTAGAGAATTCACTAGCAGATAAAGCTTGATTATAATAGGTGGCATGGTTATTTGCTGAAAAATCAAATATTCTGATATTATGAACAACACTATTTAGTACTGATCTATGGGGATTAGAGTGAATGTTAATATATTTTAGATAATCATTAAGCTTGTGGTATGGGAAGTATACTGAAGAGTTCAAATCCAAGGTTACTTCAAGGAAGTTAGCTTTTTATATTCTTCCTGATCCAAGACTTCACTTTTATTATTAGCTAAAGCTTCATAGTTTTCATTCACTACAGCTGTGTCTTCTACATTTCTTTTAGGTTTTCTAATCACAACTTCCTTGTTAAAGTACTTTTTTTTTCCTTGCACATCTTCATCATTTGATATGAATGCATTCTGTAAGACATTCCTCCATGCCTAATTAATATAAACTGACCTTCTCTTCCCAATACACTATCAGGATCACACCATTCTTTGAAGTTTTGTCTTCCATAATATGCAATAGCATAACTCCTCACTTTAGACCCCAGTACTTTCCTTATTTTTTCACTAGCCTCAGCTTTCATAAAATACTTTCTTGCTGTATGAAGAGTATTTAAATTTATTCTAACCATGTTATTAGTTGTTGCAGATTCCAGAGCAGATAAATGGTCAATTAGAAGTGAGAATGTGTTAACATTAGAGCTAAAAGTTTGGAGTGTATATTTTGCACTTAGAGTCCACACCAGCACTCTAGGTTCACACTTCTCATCTTTTCGATGTTTCTGCATTGCTTCTGCCACTGTCAAGATGAGTTCTTCCATTTTCTTTGTTTTAATTAATCTGGCAGCAGAGTATCTAGTAGTATCAGTAAGTATATAGTAGTATCTAGTATCTAGAACATCTGTAAGATGGAGAAATCAGGAATTATTGTGAATGTACTTCTTCAGATCAAGACAAACTGTCATTGAACTTATTCTTTAGAGGCAATCTTGCTCCTAGTCTTAGTGGAGATCTTTTAAACTTATGACAAATTTGAAAAGATCTTTAACTAGTGCCTAAAATCTTTATTGAAGATTTTACTCTTCCAAATTAAAGACATCAATTTCTTCTTCATAGCATGAGAAAAGTGAATTTTTTTGGGGCTTTCTTCCTCTTCTCTACTTTGAGCACCTATATTTTTTACTTGTAATACAATGTTTGGAATATTGCAATCTAAAAGCTTAAAGGAAAACAGTTGTGTGATTTTCAGTCATACAGATCTACCCATAATCCAACTACAATCATCTAAAAAATCCAATCCATCACATTTTATAAACCAATGACTTAAAAAAAAAGATGTAAATAAGTTTCAACAATGTTAGTTTCAACATAAGTTCTGATACTTCCTTTTGTAACTGAGATACTAAAACAGAAATTTCCATCAGATTTACTATTCTTAGCCAAGTCTTTATTTCTATTTCTAGATCTTTCTTCTATTCTGTGCATGATTCTTCATTAAACAAAACCAGTGACTGTTGCCTCAAATTTGCCTTTGAATCCAAGTGTACCACAGCAAGCTGTACTAGAAATGATATTTAGCATACTAAGATCAAATACAATTGTTACCACTGTCAAAGGTTTCTAACTCCTCCTCACAATGCATATTATTTCCCCTTAAATGTTCAGTTTTCAGATGCCATTTTTTCTCTCTCTCTCTCTCTCTCTCTCTCTCTCTCTCTCCTTTATGTCAAAGGCAACAACTCATGTTGACTTTGCTGATATATGATAGTCTCTAAAGTCCGAGTGCACAGATGATTTGTTTATAGTGATCAAATGTTTGTGCTGCACATTAGCTTGCTTCCCCTATTAAATCAACTTTACTGAACAGGTGCATTGTGTGCCACATGTCAGTTGTTGAAGTGATTGCAGAGCAAGGTGAGATAAAGGGTTTTGCTCAAGAGCACAGTGCACCACCCAGTCTGGATATCGAACCCATGATCTTGTGATTGTGAGTGCAACACCATGACCACTAGGCCATGCTGATATATACAACAAGAAAGACAGTTCAATAATCCACTATCAACAATAGAGAGGAAACTTTATCTATAAGCTAGTGGTTGTAGTATGTTAGTAACTGAGTCTTAGCCATCCACCTAGTTGGCCTAGAATGTTTAGCAGTAGCATTAATCCAGATATCAGAGAAGTATTCATAAGTGGATCATACACTTTGTAGAAGGTAAGCAAATGATTAGGACTGAAGTATTTCTGAATCTGAATAAGAAACTTAGTCTTTGGAATTATGATTTTGTAATATTATACATACAAGGTTGCGATGAGAGATTGTAAGACCAAGCATTTATATCAACTTTGAGGTTTTATTTGTGCATTGTTCATTTATAGGAAGGATGTATTGCAAGATTGTTTCCATGTGTCTTTATGTCGTATAATAAAAACTGCCATGTTCCCAATGAAAGATGTTTCCAAGTCCTATATCACTAGAAATAACTCAAATCTGGTATGTGGATGATGCTAATGTGTGGAAAGAATGAAGGATGGTGTCCTCTGTGTATATGTCTTGTCAGAAGTAACAGTAAAAAAGTCATTGAGAAAGTACAGAAGAAATAATAACATACCTGAACTCTTTGGTATCCCAGAAGTTATAGAATGTCATTCAGAGAGAGCCCTTGCAATACACCACAGGACATTTTGTCCACCATTCTGCTGACTCTGCTAGCTACCACTTTAATCATAATAATATACAAAGCCAGAAATTTGTTAGGAGCAAGGTGTATTCTGTTAAACCAACTCCAACACACAATTGGTATTTATTTTATAGACAACAGAACAACAAAAGGTAAAGTCATCCTTGACGGGATTTGAATTAAGAGTATTATTCTTAAAATATATACATTCCTTATGTCTTGAAGTTTATTTATGGAAGGAATGACTACCAATAAGTTTTTAAAAATCATTTTTAAAGTTGTTTAACTATGTTAATTCTAGTTAAATTCATTTACTTTTGAGAAGATGTATATATCACTTGAGTAAGACAATAAGATTTCAATTCATTTTAAGTTTAATTCTGGGGTTGATTTTATTCCCTATTTATCAACATGATAAGTATCAAGCATATACTGTGGTCAATTAAATTTATTCTAATCCTGCTTTATAAATTTTTGGTCTCTTCATAATGCTATTATTGTGCTTTTCTTTATTTTCAGAGAAATCCCTTAATTTCTTAATCAAAAGTTGCTGACAAGAACTGCAACATCTTAATCTGTGGATACGAGATCAGCAGTGTGTAAGAACAAGAACAGGAGAAAATCAGAAAGTTGATGTAAGAATCAATAACATTTTGTTTGGCTCTCAACGGATGAGAACAAGGACTTCAAGGAAACAGTAGCTATAGTAACTAAGCAGTGCGACATCAAAAGTATTTCAGGAATACAATGGTTAATCTTTATCACAGGAACTTATTTCTGACATGTATGTATTCATATCATATTGAAAATGCTTCTTTTTATGAAATAATTTTGATTATGAAGTAGAGTTTTTTTTTCTGTTCAAATATTGTATCCAAATAAATGACATAAATTTAAAATGGAATATTTGCCATGTATACTTGTGCTTAAATCACATTCCTATTTTACAAAAAAACATTCTTGACTCAGTACTTGACTTGCATATACAATACTGCGTATATGTTTATAAATACTGCTTATATATACAGTATTGATAAACACATAATGCTTGGATGAAATTTCATCAGAATATCTCAAATTGAGCATATTTCCTCCATAATATATCTAATAAAATTATATGTAAGCATAGCATATTTGAACATGAATATGCTATTCACCCTTGGATTACATCTTTGGAGAACAACTTCTCCCTTTAGATGATGTGTGTTGATACTTGTTTTAGCATGATTTTACTTATTCAGTCGAAACACTGCCAAGCACTCTAAGTGTAAGCAAGAGTGGTTGTTCGTATTTATAGAACTCAGAAAACAAAATATTTGCTGATGCGTGCTAATATGTCTGTGAAGCTGATACCAAATTATTGTGAACAAGTATAACAGCAAGAATCAAAACAATAATATGTATATCTATTCCTAACAGATTTGAATATGCTATTTGTTGTTGAGTTTCATCTTTGGAGAACAACTCCTCTTAAATGATGTATGTTTCCAACTCACAATTCAGTAGATATTTTGTTTGCTGAATTCTATAAATAGGAATAATTACTCGTTTAGATTCAGAGTTCTGGGCTTATCTCTAGCTGAAGGGCCTCAATGATGCTGAAACACCAGTGTCTCATACAATCTATTACATCACTGAATTGTGTATGTTGTCAAACACATTGTATAAAGAGAGAAGCTGTTCCCCGAAGATAAAACTCAACAGCCAATTGCATATACATGTTCAAATCTGTTGGAATGTATTAAGAAAGAATATACACATCATTGTTTTGATTCTTGCTGTTTTGCATGCTTACAGTAATTTGATATGCTTACGTAGCTCTTTGCAAATAAATTAAACCCTTCTTAATGGACATTTCTCTATATATAATAATTTTATTGTATCAGATGCAACAATATATTTAAATTTCATTTCATGCCATCACAAAATATGCAACACATTCTGGCTACTCTGGGATGTACACATCATCTCCATATGTTAATAATATCAAATACAATATAGGTGCAGGCATGGCTGTGTGGTAAGAAGTTTGCTTCCCAAGAAGTTTGCTTTGGGGTTCAGCCCCACTGCACGGCACCTTGGGCAAGTGTCTTCTACTCTAGTCTCAGGCTGACCAAAGTCTTGTGAGTGGATTTGGTAAACAGAAACTGAAAGAAGCCCATTGTATATATATATATATCATCATCATCATCATCATCATTTAACGTCTGTTTTTGATGCTGGCATGGGTTGGACGGTTTGACCGGAGCTGGTAAGCCGGACGGCTGTACCAGGTTCCAGTCTGATTTGACTTGGTTTCTACGGCTGGATGCCCTTCCTAATGCCAACTACTTTACAGTGTGTGCTGGATGCTTTAACATGCCACTGACACCGGACTTTCGGCACTAGTGCTTTTTACGTGTCACCATCACAAGTGCTTTTTACATGGCATCATCATGAGTGCTTTTTACGTGGCACTGGCACAGGCCTCCGAGTGCTTTTGACTCTCGCCATAAATGCTTTGACTCTCGCCATGGGTGCTTTTTGCAACAGGACTCTCGACACGTGTGCCTTCTGTAATGAGACTCTCACTAAGGTTGCTTCTTGCAACAGGACTCTAGACACGGGTGCTTTTTGCAATGGGACTCTCGATACAGGTGCTTCTTGCAACAGGACTCTCAACACAACCGCTTTTGGCAACAGGACTCTTGACACAGCCACTTTTGGCAACAGGACTCTTGACACAGCCGATTTTAGCAATATATATATATATATCTATGTGTGTGTCTTCATGTCTGTGTTTGTGAGTAGATTTGGTAGACGGAAACTGAAAGAAGCCCACATATATACATCTTTGTGCCAGTGACACATTAAAACACTTGTTAAAAACACCCATGCTGGTGACACATTAAAGGCACCCGATACACTCTCTGGACTGGTTGGTGTTAGGAAGGGCATCCAGCCATAGAAACCAAGCCAAAAAGGCGACTGGAGTTCGGTGCAGCTCTCTGGCTAGACAGTCTCCAGTCAAACCGTCTAACCCATGCCAGCATGAAAAACGGATGCTAAATGATGATGATGATGATATATGTGTGTGTATATATATATATATATGATAAGTTGAGAGGGAAGATGGAAGAATAAGGAATATCTCGTCAAGCATTTACATTTCGTTTATTTAAGACTGACAAGTTGTTTTGATTTGACCAAAAGGAATGGATTAAAGTAACAGCAATCCATATTCAAATAAATGGGCAAATCTTATCAAGGAAAAAT
>JAOPUL010003171.1:32386709-32397120 GCA_027564515.1 Octopus rubescens | reverse complement strand
GTGGTTTTGTTTTGGCAGGATTTTACAGCTGGATGCCCTTCCTAACACCAACCACATTCCAGTGTATATATATATATTTGTATGCATTACACATGTCTTGTACTTCATGATATAGCCACGTTTTCCTTTTTTGGAAGAAATTTACATTTAAATAAGTTAATATGTATGACCTGTCTGATTTCAAAAGAGGACAAATTGCCATGGATGGCTGTTAATGTTCAGTCACTAAAACTGCTGAATTGTTTAATGTTTTGAGAGGTACTGTCTCTAAAACCAAAGTAAAACCAGTTCTGGCAAGTATAATTCTGGCTGAAAGGTAAAGGTCACAGAGAGGGATTGCAGAATAGTACAAAAGATATCCTTCATGTTGATGATGAAAAGGAATTACTAGAATCTCTTTAAGGCACTCAAATTGACCAAACTAAATAGCTTATTTAGAATTACAATACCTTTTACTGTGCTACTCTTTCAGTCATATTAACATAAGCATATCTGGACACATTCAGTATAAAACAATTCAGGTTGAAAACTATAGTGTCTTCATATCTTAATCATGAACTTGCAATAGAGTGATCACATCCAGGATATGGTTGTAACCTAATAGTCTTAGGCAGCTCATCAAATATAAAAGCTTTCAATTCCATTCATCAGCAGCAAGATGTTATTCTTATTAGTTATTTAAGAAAAGATATAAGAAACTTACAAAGCTAGTTGATTTTTCCCATGCAGACTACATGTTAGTTGCGATGCTTTCGCAGATTCCCATGACTCTCTGTTACCATCCAATTCCATTACTATAAATTTGAATTGGGAGCTTGAATTATAGAGAATCTTTCCTTAACTGATTACACAACCATAGATGCCATCCCTCTGGATGTGTTGCAGTTACTCTCTTGATAGAGCTTGGTGATCCTGACCGTTGATCTTCTAGGATTCCTTCGCTCAGCATCAATGTAAGAATTGGCTCAGTTGAGCTCTTCCACTACCTCTTCACAATCTGCTATGCTGCAGTCCCGTGATTTCACCATAACATAATATCCCTGGCAAGGAGGTTGAACAGGCAACCTGTAACTATGCAGGGCATGGTCATCACTCCGTGAGGTATTTTCAAAGTATCCACATACCCATGCAGACTATATAATGTTTGGAAATGTTTATAAAAGTGAAATTGTTAAATTAGATGTCAATTAATTCCTGAGTTTTCATGCTGAAAATCTCCTTGGTATGTGTTAGCATTTATTGTCAATGTTTCGCA
Source organism: Octopus rubescens (assembly GCA_027564515.1). NCBI lineage: Eukaryota > Metazoa > Mollusca > Cephalopoda > Octopoda > Octopodidae > Octopus > Octopus rubescens. The sequence continues at coordinate 32,395,865 of JAOPUL010003171.1, read as the reverse complement.
GTGGTAATGATCACTAAGTACAAACGAATTGCTACGACTGCAGCTGATCTTCATATTTAATTATGCTGATGCTGATAGTTATAATGATGAGACTGCAGCAGTAGCTGATACTGATACTGAAAATAATGATAATGGTGATGAAGCTAGGATCCAGTGGCTAGAGCTTTTCTCTTAAATGTAAATACAGCAGCAATTCAGAACTTGTGTACAGTAAATAAAGCAGAAATGAAAATACACACCATACCAGATCCATCACAATATTAAAAAGAAAATGTATTCTTCCCACACCTTCAGGCAAGAACTTAAAGCTAACATACAACACAAAAACAAATTCAGTAATACAAACATAGAAAATATTTAATGAAAATAAAATATTCATCAGTACAGATCACCAATAACAAAATAAATCACAATATATGTAAAAGAAAATGAACATATCAAGCATCAAAGAGTACCACATAAACAATATTCAAATTACAAATTGCAACGTAAGTACTTACAGAAAATATAAGCTGATATGGCACATAATCTACAGGCAGATAAAATGCCTGTAGTTTAAGTATTTTAAATATATAAATATGCTGATGCCATGTTAAGAGCATTGGTGCTGGTGCCACATAAAAAGCACCCAATACACATAAAAAGCACCCAATACACCCAATACAAGTTGTTGTTAAGAAGGGCATCCAGCTATAGAAACCATGCCAAAGAAGACTATGGAATCTAGTGTGGCCCTTGGCCTTACCAGCTCTGGTCAAGCTGTCCAACCCATGCCAGTATGGAAGATGGGCGATAAATGATGATGATGATGAGATATACATGTATCAGAAATCAACCTAAAAAAAGTACCTGGGTTGGTACGAAAAAAGTACCAAGCCAGGGTGATGGATTGGCAGAACTATAAGAACCCCACCCTGGACAGTATTCATTCTGGCTCTTTGCAGTGTGAGTTCAAATCATGCTGTGACCTACTTGAGTGGTAGACTTAATCCATTACTCAGTTGAACACCATCACCTGGCACCTTAGGTGCCTTTAATAGAATCTCCTCTTTTGCAATCATTCAGATCAGGCCTCTGGTTGCTACATAACATAGATTCTTACATGTTAACATAACAAAGATTTTCACAATTGCATGCATATTCCTACCACTTGCAACTAGAGTTTTTTTTTAATCAACAAAAGAGAAAAATGCACCTCATTATTATATAAACACATAAGGAATGAAGAGGATTTACTTCCTCTAGCAGTTGACATTAGAGTAAGGTGGATGAATTGCTAAAGGAATGAATAATGATGATATAATTATCATCATTTGCAATAACAAACAATTTCTCTTTTGAAACTTTTCAAGTCGGGACTAATTACTATTATTTGTAAATAGTTTCAGCAGGAAAAGCTGAAATTATTATAATTGAAAATAGTTTCAGTAAATTATATTTGTATTACAATCACTCTCATTTCCTCAGGAAACTTTTCATTTATTATGAATATGTAAAACATTGACAATATAATACCAACTATTGTTCATCTTATTTTTTACAGGGTTTGAATTTTAGATTTGATTTGGGATAAGATAAATATTCCATTTTCAGATTCAAGCGACAAGTTATCTCCCTTCCGTTCTAGCGTTATGCCGCACTCACCTCCCTTTAAAGACAGTTGTTATTCACATTGCTAGGCAACAGTGTTTGTATGAGAAGTGTTTAGAGATAATCGAAATTGTGATCATGTCGGAAAGAATTGAGGAACCCGTCGAAATAAAACCCTCTGCTGTCATGGGATTCAATGGTTCGTGAACTTTGCATTTTATTTATTTATTTATATGTTATATTTATTTTATTTACTTCGCATCATCTATTGTCAATCACACAAGAGACAAGATAAACACGTCTTGTTCGTTCTTAGCTGGTATATCTATCTATACAAGTGTGACAACTTTCAGAAAAATGGATATTTTATAATGAAATTTTCTATAAATGTCTTTCAGATAATGTAGATTCCGATTGTATCGGAACTTTTTATGAAGAACCTTTTCGGAGGCGGGGGAGTGGAGTCTCGGATAATTCACATGAGTCGATTTTGTTTCCTCATAACTTTCAGAAAGATGGATATTTTTTAATAACATTTTCTACGAATACCTTTCAGGTACTGTAGAATACAGTTATATTGGACTTAAATGTGAAAAAAAAAAAAAAAAAAAAATCTAGGGCTCACACATACATACCAACCAACACACATCACATATGTGTAACTTGAAATTATGAAAAACCTGTGTGATGTGTGTTAGCATGTAAGCATGCGCACCCACCGTTTTTAACTTTTACTTTAAATTCTTATATAATCGTTATCTACGCTATCTGAAAAGTATCTGAAGATAATTTCATTATAAAATTATTCATTTTTCTGTAAGCTGTAGCAAGGCCTAGAATCGACACCCCACAACTTTAATAACTAGTCCCAGACCACATTTAAGTCAGGCGACGTGTCCTGGTTATTAACCAATCAACTTGCTGGAATATTACCCCATATTAGAGAATTTCTTTGGTGTTCCAAGAGTTCCTGCATTTTTGTAGTTATATAAGCACAACATGCACAAACAAATCTGAGAGAGAGAGAGAGAGAGAGAGAGAGAGAGAGAGAGAGAGAGAGAGAGAGAGAGAGAGAATGGTGCACTTTGGAAGCGCAAGCAACAAGCCTTTACTCTGACAAGTCTTCCTTGGCAGAAGTTTAGCCACAAATTTAAAGGAATTCTTCAATTAGGATGGACAAGCAATATTCCCATCTGTCACGTAAAACTAATCTCCTGTTACTAATTTAATTTCAACTACATTCGGTTATAGCACACTAGATTATGCTACTGGTAAACTGTGATGTAACTATATATAAATATTGTAATTTACTTTGATGAAATAAAATGTTATTTCAACAACATTCGTAGTTAGTCTATTATGGGACAACATGCAGCTAAACTTAATGCCAACTAACAAATTCCCATACAGCCAATATGACAATAGTGACTCCGATAGAGAATGGGCAAACCTTAACAATGATGGCAACATTCTCAGTCTAACGTTATAACCATTACATCTACAATTTCCATAACCTGCCCCACATTGATGACTGTGATGTTCACAAACTCCTATACTGAAAACTTTGATGCCAGAAATACCCGTCAACTGAAGCTATGTTCATGATCAGCACTTTTCAAGCCAGTGAATCAACGACTCATCGGTGTTAAATAGCTGTTAATATCAACAATTCATAGATGAAGAAGAATTTGTCTATTTTTCTAATTCATGGTATCAAAACAAACATTACTCAGAGCTTTTTCAGCATGGTTGCAGAAACAATTGGTATTTTATTTTTTTACTTACTTTTTACCTGTGAAAGTTAAAATTATTTTTGCTATGAGATGTCAACTTCACCCACTCTTACTGTATCTACAGTGGATAATGGAAGCCTAGCCATGCAGGTTGCATTGTCCTATTCTACACCATCTTGGATGGGAGATGCAACACTGTGGTTTGCCCTGCTGGAGGCCCACTTCTCAGCAAACAAAATTAGCTTGAATACATATCAATTTAACTTCCTAGTTAGTGTCCTTCCACGTGCTTTAAATAGAAGGTAAAAGATTTAATTACAACTTCCTCAGATTCATTATCTTATCAAAGTACGAAAGTGGAGATTTTACAACATACTTCTATGCCTAAGCAAAAACGGTTCCATCAGCTTCTCCACAGTGAAGTTTTAGGGGATAAGAAACCTTCTAAGCTCTTAAGATGGATGGAGTTGTTAGAAGGTAATCCTTTAGAAGAGTATGTTAAAATAATTCTTTCTCATTTTCCCCCCTAATGTGCATGCAATTTTAGCTTCAGTGAGAGAACAAAGTTCTATGACTCAATTAGCTGAATTAGCTGACGGGATTATGGATATTTGTTTTTCAAATTCTTCCAACACAGAAGCTCATTCTACTAGTATCTTCTATTTCTTCTGAATTAGAAATGTTCCATAAGGCAACAGAAAAAATGATTCAGGCTCTTACTGATAAACTAGAACAGCTACAATTACCTTGTTGTTTTCTGCTTGATCAAATCCTTGGTTCCTTACAGAATCATTCACTTAGTCCTTATAAGAGAGCTACTGCATTTTGTTGGTACCACAGTAAGTTTTGTACACAAGTGCATACGTGTTTTCAACCATGTTCATTTTATTCAGCCAATAAAGCGCTGGGAATTGGTGAAGCCAGGGATTAAGTGCAACTATAATCTCCCAATATTCCTTCAGTAAGTCATGTATTTTATGTTTTTGACACTTGTTCAGAATATCGTTTCCTTGTCGATACTGGGACAGTGTTAGGCCAAGCCTGTCACATTTTTATGTGAATTACAAAAACTGACAGTGGTTACCTTAAAAGCCATTAGCCATTCTCCGATATCCACATTTGATAAAAAGTCCATGGCATTAGATATTAATTTGTGAAGGGAATTCAATTGCATTTTTCTGATAGCAGATCTTCCTTACCCTATCATTGGAGCTGATTTTCTGCATCATTATGGTCTTCTTGTTTGTTGACTTGAGAAATAAGAAACTAATTGACTCTGAGACTTGTCAATGCAAAGTATGAGCATGAAATCCACCACTGTCAATTCTCTTTTCTTTTTAGCCTCTTCATCTAATTATCACATGATCCTGAAAAAGTTTCCTGATATTACTTATACTGTGTTCAGTGATAGGAAGCCTGTGCACTCAGTGATGCTTCACTACATAATAAAAGTTGCTGTTTCTGTGCTTCTGAGACAACTAGCCACAGAAAAACTGGAAATTACAAAAGATGAATTCAGCTACATGTTGGAACTTGGAATAATTTGACCTTCCTGCAGTAATTGGGCTTCTCCATTGTACATAGTTCCAAAGAAAACTGGCAGAGATTGGCATCTTTGTGGAGATTATAGAAGACTAAATGCTTTAACTGTTCTGAATAAGTATCCAATTCCTCACATCTATGATTTTTCAGCTTCTTTACATGGTTGCACTGTTTTTTCGAAAATAGATTTAGGCCATGCTTATAATCAAATTCCAATTGAACCTGTTGATGTTCTTAAATTGCTATAACTACCCCTTTTGGGCTCTTTGAATTTCTTAAAATGCCTTTTGGTCTTAGGAATGCTGCAAACTCATTTCAAAGATTTATCAATGAAGTTACTGATATATATCTTTTATCTTTTACTTGTTTGTCATTAGACTGTGGCCTTACTGAGGCACTGCCTTGAAGGATTTTAGTTGAATGAATTGACCCTAGCACACATTTTTTTAAAGCCTCGTACTTATTCTGTCAGTCTTTGTCACTGAACCTCTAAGTTACAGGTACATAGACACATCAACACCAGTTGTCGAGTGGTGGGTAGGAGGACAAACACAGATATGAAGATACACACACACAGATACGTAGATATATATCATCATCATCATCATTTAGTTTCGTTTTCCATGCTGGCATGGGTTAGACAGTTTGACTGGAGACTGACAAGCCAGGGAGCTGCGCCAGACTCCAGTTTGTTTTGGCTTGGTTTCTATGGCTGGATGCCCTTCCTAACACAAACCACTTCAGAGAGTGTACTGGGTCTTGGTATACAAGAAAACAGGCAGGACTCTACCCGCTTCAGGTAAGTGGCCCTGCTCGAATTGTAGGAAAGGCATAGGCAGGAATTTCATACGGTGTATTCAGTGTAAACTATGGACACACAAGAGGTGCAGTGGAATAATAGGAAGATTATCAAGGAAAATAGGGTTCATATGTGGAAGATGCACAGGACCCATAAAAACTGCAGATACCCATGCTATTGAGTCTATCAAATGCTCTGGGGGCTCTTAAGAGGTAGTGGATGATTTCTGCTACCCAGGGGACAAGATTAGTGGTGGGGGAGGATGTACAGATAGTGTAGTGGCTAGAATAAGAATAGGGTGGAGAAAATTCAGAGAGCTCTTACCTCTGCTAGGAATGAAAGGCCTCTCTCTGTGTGTAAAAGGAAGACTGTATGACTCATGTATTCGGACGGCAATTCTACATGGAAGTGAAACATGGCCCTAAATATAGAGGACATGTGAAGGTTAAAGAGAAATGAGGCTAGTATGCTCCACTGAATGTGTAATGTAAGTATACATATGCAAAAGAGTGTCAGTGAACTAAGAGAAAAGCTGGACATAGGAGAAATTAAAGGCAGTGTGCAAGAGACTGTGCTGGTTTGGTCATATGATGAGGATGGAGGCCAATAGTCCCATAAAGAAATGCCATTCATTCAAAGTTGATGGAACTCGGGGAAGAGAGAGACCCAGGAAGACATGGGACAAAGTACTGAGGGACAACTTCAGAACACTGAGTCTTTCAGATTAGATGACAGGAGACCGAGATTCTTGGTTCCTTACTGTATTGGAGAAGACCCGCCCACATTGAGAGTCCTGTGCCCATTAGGCACCCATGTCTAAAAGCGGCAGTGGTCGTGTCGAGAGTGCTGATGCTAAAGCAGAAGCAACCGTGTCAAGAGACCTGTTTCTAAAAGTAGCCAAACACTTCGAGTCCCGTTGCAAGGCCAACCACTTTACAGTGTGTGCCTGGGTGCTTTAACATGCCACTAGCACTAGACTCTAGATTTTGGCTGCTTTTTGCAACAGGAACTCTCAACTTAACCGCTTCTTGCAACAGAGCTCTTGATGCGACCACTTCTTGCAACAGGACTCTCAACACAGACGCTAACTGCAACAGGACTCTCGACGTGACTGCTTTTAGCACCAGGACTCTTGACACAGTCACTTTTAGCAACACTACTCTCGATGCGGTCGCTTCTTGCAGCAGGACTCTCGATGTGGGCACTTTTAGCAACAGGACTCATGATGCAGCCGCTTTTAGCACCAGGAGTCTCGATGCAGCCACTTTTAGCAACAGGACTCTCAACACTTTTAGATATGGGTGCCTAATGGGTACAGGTCTCTCGATGCAGGTGGGCCTTCTTTAATATAGCAAGGCACCAAGCATCTTGGTCCGCCGCCATCTCATCTGAAAGGTTCAGCGTTCTGAGGTTGTCCTTCAGTACTTCATCCAATGTCTTCCTGGATCTCCCTCTTCCCTGACTTCCATCCACTTTGAGTGAATGGCATTTCTTTATGGAACTATCGGCCTCCTTCCGTATCACATGACCAAACCATTGCAGTCTTCTCTGTTGCACATTGCCTCTAATTTCTCTTATATCCAGCTTCTCTCTTAGTTCACTGACACTCTTTCGCACATGTATACTTACATTACACATCCAGCAGAACATACTAGCCTCATTTCTCTCTAGCCTTTGCATGTCCTCTATATTTAGGGCCCATGTCTCACTTCCATGTAAAATTGCCATTTGAATACATGAGTCATACAGTCTTCCCTTTTCTCTCTCATTCCCAGCAGAGGTAAGAGCTCTCTGAATTTTCTCCACTCTATACTTATTCTAGCCACTACACTATCTGTACATCCTCCCCCACTACTAATCTTGTCCCCTGGGTAGCAGAAATCATCCACTACCTCTAAAGATCCTCCAGGGCCACTTACCTGAAGCAGGAAGAATCCTGTCTGTTTTCTTGTTTACTAAGACTTTAGTCTTTGCTAAGTTAACCCTAAGGCCCTTAGATTCCATTCATACACACACACATATATATATAGCTATTTACATATATATATACATACACACACACACACACACACACATATATATATATATACAAAGAATTAAGTTATTCAATACAGGTTAGCCGTAAAGCAGCAATGAAAATGAGTAAAACTCTAGGAAGATGGAAAAAATGCCAACCAACCCCCACTGGAATTGAACTAGCATTTTTTTGCGGATTCGACGGAATGTTTTACCATTAAACTAAGGAGCTAGTTGACAAATTTTCCATCTTCTATAAGTTCTATAAGCTTGGCCTTTGAATAAAAGTCTCAAACCAGGAATATGTAAACAAGCATTTACATATTTTTTTGACGTATTGAAGGGAGTTGAAATAATACAAAGAATTATATATATGAATATATATGTGAAAAAGCTAGAGGAGTTAACTTTGACTGCAAATCAAGGAGTAGAGTTCCTCAGGTGGGCAAGTGCCCTCATTGATACCCTTCTGGCAGTTCCAAGGTAGGTGTGACTCTCCAGCCCTCTATGGGAATTCACCTAGGTAAAAGCCATTCTAATATAAAACCTACAGCTTGCTAGTCAGTGCATCCATCTTAGCCTGCAGAGCCACTGTGGTCAGACTTTCAAGACTAAAGAGTGAGATTAGATTGTGCAGACTGACTTTCACTTCAAAACTATTAAGTGCAGGCCAGAAGTAAAGCCATGTAGGGTCAAGGATCGGTTTACATAGCCATTTGAGGGCATGCCATTGTTCTCCATCATCTTTGGACACAAATATTTATGTGTGGGTGTGTGTGTGTGACTCGTGCTAGTGCCACGTTAAAAGCACCTATGCCAGTGACACGTTAAAGGCACCTGGTACACTTTCTGGAATGGTTGGTGTTAGGAAGAGCATCCAGCCATAGAAACCAAGCCAAAACGGACTGGAGTCTGGTGCAGCTCTTTGACATGCCAGTTTCTAGTCAAATTGTCTAACCCATGCCAGCATGGAAAACGGATGGTAAATGATGATGATGACATACATACATACATACATACATACATACATACATACATACATACATACATACATGCATGCACAGGTGCAGGCATGGCTGTGTGGTAAGAAGCTTGCTTCCCAACTATATGGTTCCAGGTTCAGTCCCACTGAGTGTCACCTTGGGCTGACCAAAGTTTTGCATGTGGATTTGGTAGACGGAAATTGAAAGAAGCCTGTCATATATATATATATATATCTGTGTGTGTCTTTGTATCTGTTTTGTCCCCCCACCACCACCACTTGACAACCGATGTTGGTGTGTTTACGTCCCCATAACTTAGCGATTCAGTAAAAGAGACCAATAGAATAAGTACCAGGCTTAAAAAAATATAAGTCGACTAAAGATTCTTCAAGGTGGTGTGTCAGCATGTCCGCATTCTAATGACTGAAATAAGTAAAAGAGTAAAAGAATATATATAGATCATCATCATCATCATCATCATCATTTAACATAT
>JAOPUL010003171.1:32265593-32281529 GCA_027564515.1 Octopus rubescens | reverse complement strand
AACAACAACAACAACAACAATAATAATAATAATAATAATAATAATAATAATAATAATAATAATAATAATAATAACAGAAAGAGGACGAAAAACAAAAAGAATACAACCCCCTAAAGTTTGAAATTTCGAGAATTTTAGAGTATGAAAACGGTAAAGGTTGTACCTATAATAATAGGTGCATTGGGAATTGTAAGCAAAGATATAAACAAATGGTTGAAGGAGATTGGAATACAGTGTACCGTGGAACTCCTACAGAAAGTTTGCCTCTTTTGGGGACAGGAAAGATTATCAGGAGAATTCTAAGCACTTGAAAGACTGTTGAGAAAGAGAAGAGAAAAGAGAAAAGTATATACGATATACAATAAGAGAATGGTAGTATACATAGTATACGACAGTTACAAAGAGAGAGAGAGAAAAGAAAGATAGTGATATGATCCTCCTGATACAGGAGGACCTCTAGGGATAATCGAGGAACCCTACCGTCCAAGTTCTCCCTGAACACCAAAGGCAAGTGCCCTCTCCAATTCCTTTTCTCCGACTTACAGGTCTACGCTTAGAGCGGTACCATCCATTCTTGCCATTTTGGCAACTTTCACCCACCTTTCAATAAATTCACTCGAGGACAGCACCTCCATCTCCATCCTCACTTTACTTTTCAAGTGAAACTTGAAAAACTCGATGAGGCCTCTACCAAAGAGGAATGTATCTGTCCTCGTGCTTTTCAATCTCTTTCGCCACAGCAACTAGACAAAGGAAAACTGTCTTACCTGCTCGATTAAAGGAGGGCGGTGGGGCAATCATCACTATAGACTTGGCCGATAGACGGATCCGTCCCACACGTGATAGCAGCTGTTCGACATAACCCCACAAGTCAGCAATGCACGGACACTGAACGAGTGCGTGCAGAACGGTTTCGTCGCTCTGCGCGCACGTCGGAGAAGCCCGTCTGACAGTACATATGTACTTGTAGAGTTTATCTCGAACCGGTAGCGCCCCCCTGTAGCACTACCAAGCCAAGGAGATCTGGAAATTATCCATGATAGTTCCCGACTGGAAAATCCTCCGGAACAGACTAGCCAGTTCGTTTTCATCAACGTCCAGAGTTTCCTCGAGAACGTCGTCGCACTTTCCCGCCACTAATCCTCTATAAATTGCTAAAGTGTAACATCCACCGATCCCATTGCCCGACTGGTAGAGAGCTGTGAGGACCTGACGACATTCTAGGCGTCAGGCGCCCAGTCTCGGTCTTTTCTTCACCCAGGATTGCAGCTCCGTCAAAGAGACAAGCTGCGGAAAGACGTGCCTCACAAACGGAGCCCACACACCCTCCAGAAATCGTTGCAGGTGGCGCAACCTGAGCGCGTATCTGCGCATTAGAAGCCACGGCATGCCTAAACCACTACTCAGAGGGTGTTAGCAGAAGACTGACCGCCTGACTATTGGAACTTGTCCCTTCCACAAGAAGTAAAATAAGAGACGTTCCTGGTGTTCTTTATTAGCCACATGGGCTGGAAGTCATGTAAAAATATGATGAGCGTAGGTTTTCGTCCACAGAGAAAACTGCAAGCTATGTCGGGTTAAAGTATCACAACGTCCCTACATCGACACATTTGATTTGGTAAATAACAACCCGTGCTTTCAGGATAAAACTGTTTCAATTCGTTGAAATACCTTTGTTTTGTTTATCACGTACTTTCTATATTACAACCCAACTGCACTTCTGTTATTTTTGTGTGTACCTCATCAGAAGTTCCGTACATACATATCTTTTCTCTAATAGCCGTCAGTTTGATTTTAGAAGGACAGTGAATTCCAGTTTTTCGTCCTCCTCTTCATCGTCTTCATCCGTGTCCTGAGGAGGGGCATCATTGTTGTTTTCAGGAGGTTGTTCCTTATCGTCCGTTTTACTTGTTTTCTGTTGCTGTAGAGTTTTCTTTCTTTTTTTGTTGTTGTTTTGTTGCGTTCTCTTTGTTTTCTTTTGTATTTTCCCCGACAGTTTGAACCCTTTCCTCTGCAACCGTCATCTCTTCTTTTTCCAACGACAATGGAGTTATGCTACTAGATGCTACTGTTGGAGGATGGGATGGCTACTCACTTATTTCTAGATTTGGTCAGAGGATGATATTCGCTATTCCCGAGGCTGTGACTGATGGTATTCTGGAAACTAGGGCTTGCTACCCTTGTTACTGTTTCAGCTAGTCTCCACTGCTTTCCTTTCTCATTTTCATGTCAAGACGTTTCAGTTCTCCAAGGCAAAAGGCTCTAAAGCGGTTTTTACTACAGCATGGGGAGGAACTAAGCTTTTGTCTAGCAGCATTAGTATCATGCATTTTGTCTCGCTGTCCTCAATTGAATACAGCTCTCTATGGCCTTGTAGCTTTTCGGAGGTCATTAGGTCTTGCAAATCCATTTTGACGCCCTCTGACTTCATGTTGCCACTCGTCAGTGATGCTTTAACCAGCCGCCTATACTGCAATACAATATAGTGACAACCAACCACAGATCTACATTCGTTTGTTAATACTTGAAAAAAGTCGCGCTTTGGAGAGAGAAAAAAACAACAAAAATACGTGTTGAGTTCGTAAGGATTTGATGTCACAGCAGTAACTAAATACAGCAACGCATTTTATCCGACGCATTAACGATTCTACATATCTATCGCACTCAAATATATTAATCAGGTTAAATATATGAACTAGATAATATTTGTTTCTAATGTAAGCATCCCTGAAAATCGGGGAGGAACGATTACCCGATTAAATCAACTCACCACCAACATCAGAACTTGGCCTTGGCGGGGTTTGAACTCAAAATGCTAAAGAGCCGGAAGAACTACCGCTCGAACGATTCTGCCAATCCATCTTCTCTTTTTTTTATTTACATTTTGCAGTTTGAGCTTATTCATGCGTAGAACAACTTGTTGCAAACATATATTGGGATGTACATATATGTACGAGTGGAATGGTATGTACTGGGACATAGTTTATTTTTCAATTTACAAAGGTAACTAAATGAATATATAAATACATAAAAGAATATAAATAAAACACAAGGCAAATAAAAGCAACCCACCTTTACGCATGCGAGAAGCCGACACATAGGTTTCATCAAAGCACCTTACGGTCATGACCCCCCCCCCACCTCCGTTTCCATGTACTCTGTTTGTGAAGTCCCAGAAGAGCTAGTGAGCAAAACCACATAGTCAAAGCCCATTTCCTCCTATATTTGCACTTTATCTTTTCGATCTTCTTACCATTTGTTCAAGTCGTTGGACAATTTGAAAGTTGGTTATTCGAGGGACTGTGAACTTCAATCAGCTCTTGGGGGTGATGAATTCATCCTCGCATGTCTCACTTTATGCTTGGGTTCACTTTTTAGAGGGAGGGGTCTTTTCTTTTTTTCTTCTCTATTTTGCTGTTGCTCTTGATAGTTTTCTACCCTTGGTGGAGAAGTATGGATAACCAATCACATTAAATTGTGAACAACATGTTATCCGTATCTAAAGTTTGGTTTCCTTACCTTCTTCCTCTCCTTCCTTTTTCTTAAGCATTTATAAATTAGTGAAATGATTTATAAATTACTGAAATAATTTTTAAACATTTATAAGAAAGATTGAAAGAAGATCTAAAAAAAGTAAAATAATTTTAACGAAATGGGTATTCTATTATTTGATATTTTAAAGAGCCAGCCAGCTATATGGCTCACAAAACTTATTTATGAAAGTGAAACTGTATTGTCAAATTTCCTATGGTATGTTAACGAATTTCTTAATTCTATAGTCCTCATGCTTCTTATAAGGATAAATCTGCATCACCTTACAGTTAACTGCTTGCAGTTAGGTTGACACCTCTTGCATGGAATAAAATGTCAGAAAATATTCATAGGAAAACAGTGAATGTCCTATTTGATGTCTTTTTTCTCTCTCAAAATTTTTAATAATTCGTGATTTTTTTTTACATACTTATAATGCTATTATATATATTATTGTCATTGTATACAAGTTACGCATTGCCAGTTTATTAGGACTTAAAATATTATTTGTTTAATGAATTTCTCATATTTATGGTATTTAAATGAAATCTTTATTCCTTGCGATTTAACTTATCCCGTAACGGTGTACTGATGTAGTTTTGTATGCTAACTATGAGAATGAAATTCATTTTTGCCATAAATTAATAAGTAAAAAGTTAATAGGTTTTAAAGTTTGCAAATTTTGGGTAATTTTAGCCAATCGAAAGCCACAAACATATTGGTGCCTGTTTCCATAAGAACAAGCCTCTACATAAATACGACAACCACATGTATTGTCTTTGACAAGTGCCTTATTTTCTGAACGTTTGTTCAACTTCATTTTTATCGTTTTGTGTTGAAGAACTGGGGATGAGCCACTACACAGCTGTTGATTACAACAGCTATGTTTGTGAAATATGTGCGGAGGACCTGCTCTGCAACCCAGTTCAGATCTTCGTGGGAAGATTGTTGAGATAGACGAAACAGTTTTCTCAAGACGTAAATACAACCGAGGAAGGGTGCTTGCTACCTGAACAATGGTTTTTCGGAGGAGTGTGTCGTGAAACCAGACATACTTTTCTTTATGCGGTGCTATGTTGGAATCGCGACACACTTAGAGGAATGCATACGTCAATCGATTCTTCCAGTAACCACAATTTTCAGTGACTTGTGGAGGGCCTACTATCACATTCCTGAAATTGATGGTTATAATTTTTGACATGGAACAGTGAACTACAGCATTGAGTTTATTAACTCCAAAGATGGTACCCTTACGCAACAAGTGGAAAACAGCACATAGGCCAGTGTAAAACGAGCGAATAAACGACGCTGTGGGACCCATCATGCTATGGTCGAGTCGTATTTCTGCGAATTTATGTGGCGCAGGAGATACGAAAATTGTAATTTGTTTGAGGAGAAACTCTCAGAGTGTATCTCAATCTTTCGTTTTTGAATTTTTGCTACAAAAAATGTATTAATTGCTTACATGAACTGACCTACAGTATACAAACTTTATAAGCTTTTAACTTTTTATTTATTAATCTATGGCAAAAATGAATTTCATTTCCATAATCAGCATACAAAACTACACCAAATTTGAAATGAATTGGAACAAAATTAAAAGAATTGAAAAGTAAAAGCCAAGCAGAAAATATTCTGATGTTGTTATTTACTTGTTCCAGAAAAATTTTAGAAAAATGTTACAGAGGTTTCAAGTTTGATTATTTTTACCCAATCAGAAAACAGGATTTGGAAGCTGGCATTTTCTGCGTGATAACTTTTATTAGACAAAAATGAAAGCAATATATTACGACGACGGGATCTCTTCTGTTTGGTTTGGTAATTTTAGCCAATCATATCCATCCATTCTCTACAACGTCGTCACTATGTTATGGAAAGACATGGTTTTAGCTTTTGCTTTTGATATGCATGTAAGGAAACTCAGTTCTTATATTTTGAGAAATTAATTATGGAAAAGTTACAAAGCATTTAAAGATGAAAATGAAACAAAAATACCCCAAAAAAAACAAAAAAAAAACTTTAACATTAATCACTCGTCTTTGGTCTCAAAGTTGTCATTATGTTCGTTAGTTTCTGTGGAAAATTATTTATTTACTTTTGGTTTCATGACGTGTCAAAGGCGACATTTGCTTTGAAGTTGGAATGTGAAAGACTAAAGAGACTGGCGCGCGCGTGTATGTACGTGCCTCTGAAAGATAATGGGTGTACGTGTGTGTGTATTTATGTATGTACGAGTATAAGAAAACTAATGGGTGTACGTGTATGTGTGCGTGTTCAGCTTTATGTATTTATAGTCACTCACACACGTACACCCATTATCTTTCATATACACGTACATACATAAATACAGCACATACGTCTCTTTACTCTTTCACTTTCCAACTTCAAAACAAATGTCGTTTTTGACACGTCATGAAACCAAAAGTAAATAAATAAAAAATTTCTACGGAAACTAACGAACGAACAGCTGTTAACATTGACACATTTTAGACAAAAAACGGGTGATTGCCAATTTAACGTTGTATTGAAATGTTGCAGTACACTAAAATCCCTAACCTTAATTTCTGACCTAAGCCCTACATTTAACCCTAACCCCAAAATTTAACCCTAACCCCAATGTTCTCATTTTCTTTCATGAAATGTTTTTCTTACACACACACACACACATATATATATGGTATTTCCCATAACATAACATCGTCAACACATAGTAATTGTAATTTCTGGTATGTCAATAATAGATAGATCTGATTTCAATCTTTAACGATTCGTAACTGTTTTGTTATTTTTGCCCCCAAATGAATGATATTTGTAATAAGCATGTATTAATCCCCCGCCACCAAAAAAAAAACCGAGCTCTGTAAATCAAACAGAAAAGATCTGCTTTCAGTTTTACAAAAGTTTTCATGTTTTGCTGAGGTAGAAGTTGTGGGTGGTGGTGTAAAAGCATTCACTTTCTCAAATGCTTTCAGTCTGTCGGTGGGGTTTGAATTCCCGAAGACTTCTTAGTCAGATTGTAGAGGGTCGAAACTAAATGCTATAACTGCCTGTCAATCCACTACTTTTCTTATGTGATACAATGAAATTAATTTTGTTGAATTGTATTATTTACTCCTTGAATACTACTAATTGAAATACTTGAGTTGCTCGCTGGTACATTTATCTACTCTATTCAGATATTTATTTGATGTCGTCTATTGAAATATTTCAATTTTATATAGTTACAATGCAATAAATTTCTTGATAATTTTCTACTTAAAGATAATGATGGTAATATCTTTAAAAAGTTTGACAGCTTGTAATTTCAATAATTCTTCATTTTTCCTATAATTAAAAATTGCAATTTATAAGTTAATTTCTTAAAAGACTGTTTTATTAGAGTAACGTAAAAAAGGACAATTTTCATATTTTGCTGTATACTTCTGTTCATATTTACAGTACATGGTTTTGTAATAACTTCCCTCTTTTTTCACCTTTTATTAGTCTTGATGAATTTTAGTCGAACGAATTGACCCCAGTAGTTATATATTTTTTAAAGCCTGGTACTTATTGTATCGGACTCTTTTGCCAAAGCGCTAAGTTATGGGGTTGTAAACACACCAACAGCGGTTGTCAAACATTGGGGTGGAGACAAACGACACACTCACATATATATATATGACAGGCTTCTTTCAGTTTCTCTCCTAAATCCTGAGGCTATAGTAGAAGACAATTGCCCAAGGTGCCATGCAGTGGGACTGAACCTATAACCATGTAGTTGGGAAGTAAACTTCTTATCACACAGCCATAAGAATTTTCTTTTAAAAGTTGTGAAAGTTAAAAAGATATTTACATATATTTACTACATTCTTTCATTGTGTTAAATCTGATATACCAGAATGGATTAATTTTAGCATTCTTTGACTTGGAGAAGACCTTTGACAATGTGCATTGCTCTGTAAGCTGGTGGTTACTAACGAAACTATTTGTAGATGAATGGCTAGTGAGGGTTGTTCAAAAGTGCAGTCTGTATTCAGCAGGAAGATAAGGGTCCATCAAGGCTCAGTCATCAGCCTCCTCCTGTTCATCATAGTTCTACTGGTCATCACAGAGCAGTTTTAAAACTTGCTGTCCATGGAAACTCTTATATGTTGATGGTCTAGTACTTAAAGCTAAATCTATAACAGAATTAGGGAAGAGATTACATGACATCGAATCAAAACCAAGACGTGAGAGACCTCAAGGTAAACTTGGCAAATACTAAAGTAGGAAAGAAGACAGGACCCTGAAGTCATCAGAAAAATGGCCTTGCTCAATATGCAGGCATCAAGCACTAAGAGCACATAGGAATTAGATTCTCTGAAATGCCTGTGAAGTTCACTAGAAGTAGAAGTTGATAGCTTGTGTTAACTAGGTGACATAATTAGCATGGAGGTGATTGTTCCAAAAGAAAGTATAACGTTTGTGGTGATAATTCAACTAAATCCATATCTTCAATTCAAAGAAAATGCTGAAAATGCAAAAAATTATGAATGCTAGAGAGAATAAAGAAAAGCCAATTGCTTGCTGGTTGGCAAAATTAATGCCTATCCTTAAATGGCTGGTATCAAAACAAAATTTTTCCTGTTCAGTAAGATAGGGTGCAACCAAATTGTGATGTATATGTGGTGTTGTGGGTGATAGAATGCCAACTATGAAACGTGTGTCCTATCATATGTTGTCTACAAACATTAGATTTCACTTTATAGTTACTACAAGTACCTTTTTAAAAATTATTTCTAAGCACATACAGTCATATACATTTATGCAGATGATACCACACTTTATGTTTCAATAACCTTTTGCACATATGCTGCCTTCACATGCAAAAGAGGCATTACACACCAAACATACAAAATGTTTATATCCATAAACCTCAAAATCTTACTTCAAATATTCTTTCAGCAGCCAGTACATTTATCAAGGACAGTTTTATGTCCTACACTTTCCCACTCAAATTTGTAACATTTGTGTGTAGATGAATGGCTAGTGCAGGCTGTATGAAAGTAATCTGTAAAGTGAGAGTCTGATGAATTCAGCAGGACGATAAGGGTCTATAAAGGCTCAGTCCTCAGCTGCCTTCTGTTCATCATAGTTCACAATATCTGAAGTCTCTAAAAACCTTTATAATAAATGTAATTTAGTTTAAGTAACCTATGAATTTATAAAATTAAAGATTCATTATTAGCAAAATGCATTCCTACAGGTTCTCATGTAATTTAACCTTTGCATTAATAAAAGGTTCCTCTACCCTAAACATAAAGGGGTCTTCTCTTATTTTTGGTGGAAGGGTGATAGGCACATCATGCCTCTCAGGTTAATACACACTCTTGACCCATGGATGCCTTTACCAGAATTTGCAAGCCTTTATCAGATCATGCTCCTGGATTGGGACTATCATAACCCCACAGCCTATAGATGCCCCTTACACTTTCCTTGATGTCAAAAAATAATATTACACCCACTGAGCAATTCTCCCTTACTTTCTCCAGCATCTGTGAACTCTGATCCAAACTAGACTTCATACAACACTGCTTACTAACTTGCAAATCACATGCTTTATTCCTCTCTAAGACAGCAATATCTCACTCTTTATTTATAGTCCAATGGTGTTTAAACATATGTGAATTCCACTCTCACTGCCACTCACCTTTCTTGCCCGGATATCAATAATAAAGACTTCCAGTTACTGTGGATCAAATCTCCCTTGCCAATGTCTCTGTATACCTGTTATCTCTGCTGCTCTCCAGACTTCCTAACCACCAACAATTCTTTGACCCTGTTTCTGTCTACATTGGTGACATCTATCTCACTTCACTTCTTACTCAAGAGTCATCATCCTTGGTAATTGTAATGCTTACAACTCCTCACATGCATACCATACAGATAATATTGATAAAGAAACGAAAGTTTTCTCTATCCTGAACTTTTTGAGTCACTTATTTTCACCCATTACATGCATCTTTTATTATTACACTGACACCTCGAATGCTCTTGATCTCTTTCTCACAACTAAACCCACTAGTAAATTATCTCTGTCCCTGCATCCATTGAATTGCTTGACCATTGCCAGATCATGACTAACCACCACACAGCCACATAGAATGTAACTCTGCTCCCCGCTCTTTCTAGACCCCATAGCAATTCAAGCCAATTAAAGGATTAGAACCCTGTTCTCTGCTAACTATTCCTGGAAGCACATGTGCTTCACTCCCAGTCCATCAGAATCAGTTAGGTAGGTCACTGAAGCATCTCCTCTTAAGCATGTCCTTCCACTTTCCACTCACAAACAAAGCTCAAAGCTGTTAGTCCTCCAAGTGGTTCACTCATAGCTTATTGTAGAATATCAGCCAAAGAATATGATCTACAATTCTTGGAAAAATAATTTCCCACTCCTGTAAGATCATCATCTGAAATATGAAGGATACCTCCATGCATTGTATAACCCTAAACACCTTTCTGTATTCCATAGCACTTTCAGTCAACTTATTGGTTTGAACTTTGTCAGTTCTATGTTAACTATCCCTGAAAGTACATGTGATGATTAAAATTCTTCCGGTGGAATACTCTTTCCATACACTATACAAATGTGATGGCTTATCTTTTATCTTTTACTTGTTTCAGTCATTAGACTATGGCCATGCTGGGGCACCACCTTGAAGAGTTTTTAGTTGGATGAATCAACCCCAGTACTTATTTTTTAAAGCCTGGTACTTATTCTATCGTTCTCTTTTGCCAACCCGCCAAGTTACAGGGACGTAAACAAACCAACACCGGTTGTCAAGCAGTGGTGGGGGACAAACACAGACCCCAAAACACACACACACACACATACATGCATATATATATATATATGTATATATACACACACACACAACAGGCTTTTTTCAGTTTCTGTCTCCCAAATGCACTCACAAGGCTTTGGTTGGCCTGAGGCTATAGTAAAAGACACTTGCCCAAGGTGCCATGCAGGGAGATCGAACCCAGAACCATATGGTTGGGAAGCAAGCTTCTTACCACACACACACACACCTGCACCTATAAACTTGATAAACTATTGTAAACACACTAAATAAACCTCCTCAAAAACTATTCCTTTCCTCTCCATCGGTCTCATCACCCTACACATGCATTACTAGGTATGATAGCACCTTTGAACCCTTTAAACAAACAAAGTCACTAATCTGGGCAGTGTTCCTCCTATTATCCTCAAATAACATTCCCCACAACTATTCCTATTCTCAATAAACTCTTCAACTTCTCTCTTTCTGCAGAGATATATCCTTATCTTTGAAAACATTCTATAGTGTGTCTCATTTCTTTAGAA
Organism: Octopus rubescens; assembly: GCA_027564515.1. Lineage (NCBI taxonomy): Eukaryota > Metazoa > Mollusca > Cephalopoda > Octopoda > Octopodidae > Octopus > Octopus rubescens. The sequence goes on along the minus strand of JAOPUL010003171.1, from coordinate 32,270,653 downwards.
GAATAACTCATTTGATTCTGCCAATTAACATCCTATTGCACTCACTTCTAACATCCCAAAGGTTGTGAAAACAGCCATTAATAACAACCTTCTCCATCATCTTGAATCTTTCTTCTTAGTGACCACTGGTAATGCACTACTAAAGCCAGAATTACAGAAGACATCTCCTGTGCCTCTCATCAGTGGGCCCTTGTCTTTGAAATATTTTGTAAAAACAGTGTTATTACGATCAGTATTAGCAAAGCATTTAAGCACTTGAATGTGTGTAGCATGTGAATCTTTTGGCAAAACTGTCCACCTATGGGCTTTGTCCTGCTCTCATCTCTTGGATTGATGGCTTCCTGTTAGATTGCAACAGCATGACATGTGCTGACAAAACTATTTCTGTTCCACTATCTATCATCATCAGCCAGAGAGCTGCACCAGGCTCCTGTCTTCTGTTTTGGCTTGGTTTCAACAGGTGGATGCCCTTCCTAATGCCAACCACTTTACATAGTGTAATGAGTGTCTTTCACATGTCACTGGCACAAGTGCCTTTTATGTGTCACCTGCATTAGCACCTTTCACATGTCACTGGCACAAGTGCCTTTTATGTGTCACCAGCACAGGTGCCTTTTGTGTGTCACCAGCACTGGCCATGCCCATGATTTCAAGTAAACCTTGAATGAACAGTGCATCCCACAATGAAAACATGAACTGATGAGGGAAATTGTTTTATGGTCACTCGACTGTCTAGATATAATAAACAAATCTCCCTCAAGTAAACCCCTACCATGTTAAATAAACAAAGGATACACTGGACAATGTAGTCCTAGATTTTCTAAAGGAACATCTTTGATTATAGGTCTACAAAAAGCTGACTTGTGGTTAAACAATAACAACAACATCAACGTAAATACAACATTACTATGGAAAGCAAACAGAATTAATGAGTGTTTTGATCAGCCATTTTTGCATCGTATGTCACCAACAACAATAACAATTTCAGCAGCAGCATCATATAAAGCAGTGGCTCTCAACCATTTTTTACCTATAGATCCCCTTTGATTCCTATTTTACTCAACTGGACTTCAATAGCCACTCGATGTATATAAAAAAAATCCTATGGTATTCTTATAATTAAATATTATCAGGAATTGTATAAAAAATTAAAATAATTTGTGTTGTAGAAGTAAAAGCAATTTATTGCAGATACATTTTAATAACAAAATCTTATGTGGACCCCTGTTGAGAACCACTGATATAAAAACATCTCTTGATATATACTATTTCAACAATAGTAACTTCATTCTCTCACCTTATACCAAAATGATATTGTTTTTATAATGACTGGTTACTTTGCATTGTCATCAGTTTCTAGTCCTCTAGATTACTTTCCTCCCACCTCTTGTAGTAGGTTTACAGTTGCCATGAACAAGGTCATAATACCTTTTTCATTATTGCAGGATGAACTGCCATTTGGTGGTGAAATTTTCTACAACCACATCTTTGGTGAATTCATGTTTGACAACATGAGTTTGACTACAGCTGCTTGATAGTATTGGCTGGTTTAACTACAACACGAGTTTGACTACAACTACTTGTGGGGCACATTTGGGCAGGCTTTGGTGTGATCTAATCATGTTACTGATAGTGTGTTGTTTTCCTCTTTGCCTTCTTAATGATATGGCTGATTGTTGATGTATGTTCAAAGTATTGAGAGTAATCTGGAATTCACTCTTTTTGTCAATGCACTCATTGGTAGTAGATATGTTGATATTCTTTTGGCAATGATGGAGCAAAAGATGTTTCATTTGACATCTAACAGAGAGATCTCTTGAAACTGGTCAAGTCCTGTTGAGCTTTCTTCTCTCCAGTGAAAACAATCCTCAGGAAGTGTCCAGAACTAGGGTACCTGTTTCTCCTTCAAGATCATTCATAAAAGTTTTGCTAGCCTCCTCAGCAGCAGTGGGTGCTTTGAATTGTAATCTTCCATCAAAATGCTAATTTCTTTTCGTATTGCACATTTTCTCTTTCATTTGACCTAGTATTGTTTCCTATAATTATTCTAATTATATTGTTGTCTGTTTTTATAACAAGCATTTAAGCATGGCTCCTGTATCTAGTTACAACATTTATTTTATCCTTTATTAAATGTAATTACAACCATTTTGTCTAGTGAGAAGCTTGATAATGTAGGCCTTAATTTTTGTAGTGACTACTCTACTATTCTGTTGCTCTCTCCACTATCATTCTATCGCAACTTATTGCTGCAATAGGGTTGTAGTTCTTCTCATTCTGTTTACGCTCCCTCATTCCCCTACCTAGAATTATTGCCCACTCTGTCTTTTATTCTCCTTCAGTTATAGGGGCCACTTTAAGCCCTTAACCTTGCAAGTTACAAGGTGATCTTCACTAGTTATGGTACCTCAACAAAAAAAAAAAGAGCACCCAATTCATCCTGTAAAGTATTTAGCATTGGGAAGGGCATAATAAAGTGGACATTGGAGTTTGACAGTCTTCCCACTTGTCAAATTATATTAAACCATTTGACCCATGTCTACAGAGGAGCTGGATCTTAAATGATGATGATGACTGGAATTTTTAATAGAAACTTGTGCAATTGGTACTGTTTAATGATTTTATGAATCAAATATCTTACCTATTTCAATGTAAAATAACTGATGAATCAAACCTCTTAGACCAGATACCAAAGCTGAGATTCTGTGAGTTCTCGAACCTTGTCCAACATAAGCTTAGTTCAGATATACATGGATTAAAAATCTGAATAGGAATTTGCTGTTCTCTGATAGGACTAAAAATGTATATAGGGTAGAAAGGAAATATATAAATAACTACTAAAAACTATTTTTACATAGACTAACAGGAAGTAGTTCTAGGCACCAATGATGGGATAGGAAGAATGTCTTTACCATAACCAAATTTCACCTCCAACCACAAATGTTATTTAATAAACCCCACAAAATCAGAGATCAATTTAGTGAGCAAATATCTGCCAAGGAAGATTAACAACGAGAGCCTCCAACCTTTCACTGTGTTGCACCACAGTGAATCATTTTGTGGTTCTCTTGATATGGTAATGGGACTTTTGACAATGCTGACATCTGTTATCTTATAGACACATCTATTTTAGATTCCCCCCCCCCCCCGATAGAAATTCCTCTAAACCATCAATGGCCTATATAGAGATGACATCTTTGCTATATCTAGACGTGTGAACAGGTATACCCTAGATAGGTTCAGAAAAGACCTGATCTATATCCTTAATTTCCTCAGACATTTCTATATTAAGTTGTTTGTATTGTATTATCTAACACTGTATCATATTATTATGTTGGTATGAACTCATGCTCTTGACAAATATGTGATGATCTTAACTGATTTTTCTGTCATATAAATCTTTTATATTTGTATCTTTATCAGTAATTTCATCATCACCATTGGCATTATTAATATATGTGTTGTTATGAATAAGTGTTATTCATTGTTAGAAACAGTAGAGCAAGGAAGAAAATACTTTGCAGTGTTTCATTATGTCTATTTATTTCCTATGTCCATTTCCTGCTAGAATGAAATTTTGCCTTACATCTTTCTAGGGATAAAACAAATACCAGTATAGTACTGGTGACAATATGATTGACACTTACTTTCACCAAAGTATGGCTGGTGGATTGGCAGAATTGTCTGAGTAGTGGACAAAAACCTAGCAGTATTTTTTCTGATTCTTTATGTTCAAATCACACTGAAGTCAACTTTGTATTTCATTTTTTTGAGGTTGACAAAGTAAATACCAGTCAACTACTGGAGTTGGTTATGTACTTAACCCATCCTTGTGCCAAAATTGCTGGCCTTGTGCCAAAATTAGAAACAATTATTGTTGTTGTTGTTATCTTGACTCATGATCAGTCTTATTCCTATTAGAATGTATGTGGGTAGCGAGTTACTCCCTGTAACCTTAGATATCCACATGATTTCAAAAAGCCATCAAGTGCTCAAAATCCTTCTGATGATCTTTCCTGTTCCTAATAGGCAAACCTTCAGTAGAAGCTCTATGGGACATTCCATTCCAATCTCCTTTATCCATTTGTCTATGTCATCACTCACAGTCCCTAATGCACCAATTATCACAAGTACAATCTTTACAGATTTCATGTTCCAAATCCTTGCTACCTGAAATTTCAAGGGATTGTATTTTTTCAACTTGTCATCTGCTTTCTTCACAATCCTAGTATCAAACGGACATGATGGATCAATTAGTAAGCAAATTCGATTTTCCTTGTCTATTACTGTAATATCTGGCTTGTTATGTTCTATCTTTTCATCTGTTTGAATTGGAAAATCCCACAAAATCTTGGATGCTTGGATGCTCTTTCTACCTGATGACCCCCATTTCTGACAAAGCTTCCAGTGTAAAGCTTTCACAACTTGATCATGTTTCCATTTCTTATATTCTCCCTGGGCCAATTTGGAGTGTTCTGTAACAATGTGAGCCATTGTTTCATCCCAAATTCCACATACTCTACATTTTTCTGATATTGTCTCCCCATATATATTTTCCCAAGTTGTTTTCTTGCAGCGCTTGATCTTGAGCTGCTATAACAAGGCCCTTCTCTTTTCAATTACTGCCTTTTCAACCAAGCCCAGAATTTTGTTCCATATACATCCTCAGTGACTTTCCAAAACTAATCATGCAAAGATTTCTATTCAATCTGTTTAATATGTTCTTTTTGAATTTCATTCTTGTTTTTTTCTCTTTTTCCAGTCTTCATCCCCCATTCTTTACTCACTGCCTTCTGTAACTTTTCTGTGTTGTTCTACAAATAATCTAGTAAGCTGTTTTGTTCCATCTGCACACATTATTCTATACCAATTAAGCCTCTTCCCCCCTGGTCTTCTTGCCAGTAGAGAAAGAGCCGGTTTCTAACCTAGATCCAAGGCTCTTCTTCTTCCAAAGTTTAAAATCCGGTTTTGTCCCCGTGAATAGGGGTGGCCAGATTCACCTCACACTTGCAGCAATCGCCCTTACCCCCTCCCTCCACTTTGCCCGATTCAGTGCATCC
>JAOPUL010003171.1:32219571-32231809 GCA_027564515.1 Octopus rubescens | reverse complement strand
AAGGAGGGGGAATTTTTCACAAACGAACCCCTTCTGCACACCAGAAGAGGTTCAAAAACAAAAAAGTTCCAAAAAAAACGGTTCACAAACCTTCAAAAGTAATAAAACAATCCAAAATATCGGAGCTAGCAGAAACACGTCTTATGCAGACGAATAATAATAATAATAATAATAATAATAATAATAATAATAATTGTCATTGTTTTAACATCCACTTTTCCATGCTCACACAGAATTTTTTGAAGCAGATTTTCTAGGTAATATTTCCCCTTGGCCAGGTCAAGACAAGGAAACACAAACACACACACACACACACACACACACACACACACACACACAATGAACTTCTTTCTGTTTCCCTCTACCAAATCCACTCATAAGTCTTTGGTCAGCCCAAGGCTATAGTAAAGACTCTTGCCCAAGGAGCCACACAATGGTACTGAACCTGAAACCAAAGCAGGCTACTTATCCACACAGCCAATAATAACATTGATGATGACAACTGCAATGGCGATGATGGCGACAATAATAATAATAATCCATTCTATACTGGGCACAAGGCCTGAAATTTTCGGAGATGGGGATAATCGATTCAATTGACCCCAGTACTTAACTGGTACTTATTTTATCGACCCCGAAAGGATGAAAGGCAAAGTCGAGCCTGGTGACATTTGAACTCAGAACATAAAGCCAGAAGAAATGTCACTAAGCCATTTTCCCGGCGTACTAACGATTCTGCCAGCTCACCACCTTCTTAATAATAATAATCCTTTCTATACTAGGCACAAAGGCCTGAAATTTTTGGGGATGAGGATAGTCGATTCAATCGACCCCAGTACTCAACTAGTACTTATTTCATCAACCCCGAAAGGATGAAAGGCAAAGTTGACCTCGGCGGCATTTGAACTCAGAATAATAATAATAATGAGGAGAATTGAAATTTAATGTATCAATTATTTTACAGTCATATACAGTTTCTTCAATTGACCTACATGTGTTTCCATTGCATTGACTGCATTCCGTTGGATATGCAACAGAGCTTCCTAGCCAATGCAATTTCCTCAGGGTCTACTCCACTGCCTTTTCAAAGTAGAACTGCTAAAATCAATTATTTGGAGGAAATAATTGATTCTAGCAGTTCATCATCTTCTGCCAAGACAAAACTAAGGGCCTTTTTAGTCTTATGATGCCTCTATTTCTTCATCCACCATGTCACTAAATACTCTAGATGCACTTTATCATAGCACTGGTTTTTGTGGGATTTTCTTGTCCCAGGTCCTTACTGTTTTATAGTATTTCTGTTCATTTGTTAGTGTGTTAGCCCTTTTCTCTCTCGTAATTGACTTAATGTGAAAAGGCAGGAAATATCTTCTACATGGTCAGTCCCATAGCTAGAAATGGCAGCCAAATGACATCAAATATACTCCTGTTAGCAATGCATGCAAAAACCAGTTACCCAATTATGTTCAAATTTGGCATGGAAGGTCCTTAGACTCAGATTTAGGTCATCCTCAAATTTGGACCCATAATCTTTTAAGGGACGGGTAGTTTTGGTTGTTTGCAAAAAGTAAATGGAAGTCAATGCAGTATGTGTGTGACAGGCTGTTGTTAGTGTGTTATTTATGTTCTCCTCTTTGTGTGCGAGAGAGTACAAGCATATGCACATGTCCATGCGTGTCTTACTTCTTGACCGTATTATTTCTTCAAACCTTTTGTTGTATTTTTTGTTTTTGTTTTTTACTTTATTTTATTCTTCTGGCTTTCATCACTCATTTCAACTCTGATCTGCAATGAATTAAATTGGGATTCCCAAATGATGATTTGTTAATTGGTGCATCAAAGTAATATTATTTTCGTTTTGTGAAGTTTGGTCTAGAAGTATGTCAACCTCGGTCTCCCTCTTTTAGTGTGTCCGTGTAGGGGCTCCCACAGGAGCACTGAGTGCAGTGTCAACTCTGAATGTTGGTGAGCATGTCTTGGGTATGACAATAAACTGAATCCAGTGGCAAGGCTCCAGTTCGGGAGTTCAGGAGCTGTGGGGAATATGTATATATGTATGTATCTTTAATAAGAAAGTAAATATTAAATATTAATGAACTAATATATATTTTATCCTTTTCTATATCTTTTTAGTAGCCCGAATACATTTATCTCTGGTTATTTGATCTAAATAAAATTTTCAAAATATACTGATAAAGAAGAAAAATGAATTTCATTTTCTGTAAGTACATTTTATTTCTCTATATTTTCAAAATTGTTTGTAGTATGAATTACAAATATTCTAATTTATAATTTTTTTTCTGGCAAAGGAATCAAGTATTATATGAGTAGGATTGAGCAAACTAAAGAAAACGGAGACGAAAAAATATATCTTTTATGAGAGTCACATAAGTTCCAAATCTTTCACTAAAAAATATTGCCCTTAGGTCAGAGGTTGAAAACAGATGAGTCATTGGGTTGTTCTCTGTGGGCCTTGAATCTTTTCAAAAATTTTTTTTCATATTTAATTTATTTGTGGGTAATTAAGCAGTTTATGTTGTTTAAAAAGTCTTTTGTGTTACAGTTTGTTTAATTTTTCTTTACTTAAACATTGTCTGTGATGGAAATAGGGTGATATGTGAAAATATTTTTGACCAAAGTCTTGTGAGTGGATTTGGTAGACAGAAACTGAAAGAAGCCTGTTGTATGTATATGTGCATGTGTCTGTGTTTGTCCCCCACCACGGCTTGACAACCGGTGTTGGTTTGTTTACATCCCTGTAACTTAGTGGTTCGGCAAAAGATACCGATAGCATAAGTACCAGGCTCAAAAACAAGTAGTGGGCTCAATTTGTTCAAGTAAAAATTCTTCATGGTGGTACCCCAGCATGGTCACAGTCTAATGACTGAAACAAGTAAAAGATAAAATAAAGATATGTAAGATATAATATAATATACATGTGGAAATGTAAAAATCAAAAGTGGGTCATTACAAAAAAAAGTTTGCCTTAACATGTAACAATTTGGTTTCCATTGATTAGATTAGGATTATAGCATTTGAATCACACCCATTCATCAAAACAGTTATTTAATTAAAATCTTGCAATGTCTATTCTGGTCTTGTTGATTGAATCTAATATTATTTCTCTTTTGTAACATCCATATGTCGACCATATTTGTCATGTTAATAATAAAATTATATATATATATATATATATAGACATGGTTGTGTGGTTAAAAAGTTTGATTCACAATCACGTTCAGTCCCATTTTGTGTAGCAAGTGTCTACAACTATAGCCTCAGTTTGAATAATACCATATTATAGAACTTGGTAGATGGAAACTGTATGTATATATATATATATATGTGTGTGTGTGTGTGTGTGTGTGCGTGTGTGTTTATTTTTACATCATTTAAAGAACTGGTATCGTTTATATCGTATGCCTTTAAGTTGCATGACTTAGCAGTTCCTTAATCAGAGAGCAATAAAATAAGTATGAGACTGAAACCAGTAAAATAAGTAAAAGAATATATATTGCATGAAAGTGCGATGAAAGTGAAAGACATAGGTGTTGGGGTGGAGGTGAACAGAGGTATATAGAGGTGAATCAACAGAATGTACTTCAGGGGAGAGAGAGATAACTAGTAGCATGGAAAGCATGATCAATGGAAAATGTTAGTGGAGAGTGACAATGGTAATAATGAAGAATGGATGTCAAAGGAACTTGTAGCACAGAAAAGGATGATGAAATATATAGTTCTGTTCTCATTTAACTACAACAGAATACTGTAGAAGTTAGATGAGTGATTGAGGTTGTGGGAATGGCTTGACAGGGACAAATTGGGTGAGGAGCCCAGCTAGCACTGCATGTCACTAATCATTTTGATCCTTTGTCATCTACAGTGTGAGGCTTAAAAGCTTGATATCAGCTTCACTTCTTCATCCAATTCCTTCCTGGATATCCCTCTTCCACAAGCGCTATATACATTAAGTGATCAGCATGTTTATACAGCTGTCCTCATCTATATGAACCACATACCCATACCAAAAAAGTCTTCTCTCTTGCACACTATATCTGATTCCTCTCATGTTCAATTTTTCTCTCAACATATATATGTTCATCATTCATGGACACTGATGTTGCACATTCTGTGGAATATTCTAGCTTCCTTTCATTCTAGCCTTTGTGAATCCTTGAAGTAACAGAATAAAAATCTTAATGCTGAGTATAGTTCTATCTGAACCATAAAGTCTTCTATATGTATTCTTAATCTTAGGCACATTTAATCTTAACCATATTTTTAGACCTCCTTACTAAACAATCATGGATTTTTTTTTGTTAGTCTGATTACTACTCAAAGTATACAATGTTAAATAACTTCTTTTTGACAAGATACTATCCTTGTAGTTGTTTCAACAAGAAAGATAGTATCAGTTGTTTAACTAGACTGGCACAAAATCAAATTGCATTTTTTCCTTCTATTGTTTTCTTGAATACTTTCATTACATTGTCCCCCAATTTTCAACCTATGTACGTACAACTTTCTAACATACTAAGTTTATTCTTCTATGACTTTGTTAACAAATGTAACCCTACTGAAGGATTTGATTTGTTACTTCTGTGACTGATAAAGTTAGATGTTTAACATCTCTTTATCTTGACTTGTTGTTCATTCTTTTCTTTACGCACATAATTGTTTTCACATGGTTCTGGGTTCAGTCCCACTGCATGACATCTTTGGCAAGTGTCTTCTATTATAGCCTCGGGCTGACCAAAGTCTTGTGAGTCGATTTCATCATCATCATCATCCTCCTTTATTTGGTAGATGGAAACTGAAAGAAGCCTGTCGTATATATATATATCTATGTGTGTGTGTCTTTGTGTTTGTGTTTGTCCCCCTCCACTGCTTGACGGTGTTGGTGTGTTTACGTCCCTGTAACTTAGCAGTTCAGCAAAAGAGACTGATAGAATAAGTATCAGGCTTAAAAAATAAGTACTGGGATCAATTCGTTCGACTAAACTTCTTCAAGGTGGTACCTCAGCATGGCCGTAGTTTAATGACTGAAACAAGTAAAAGAGTAAAAGATTATAAGAATTAATGAAATAACCTTGAAGCAAGTTGATAGTTTTAAGTATTTGGGAGTCATTCTTACTTCAGATGGGAGGAACAGTAAAGAAATTAAGTGAAGGATTGAGAGGCTAAAGCTGTCTGTGATGAGATCAAGCATATATTGTCAAGTAAATGGCTATCAATAAAAATAAGGAAAAGAGGGGCATACATTGAAGCCATCCTTATATGGTTGTGTGGCCAAGAACAACAACAGACTACTTTAAAAGCTTATCAGTGGTGCAGAGATATAGTTGCCTAAACAAATGTTGAAGGTGGTGTCCTAGGCACACAGAGTGACAAACATCAAAGACCACCAGAAAGCTTCTCAACAATATAAGGAAACAACAGATTCAGCTCATTAGGCAGCATATGAGAGGAAAAACCTTGAGCACTTAGTGACAACCAGAAAACTGAAGGAAAGAGGAAGCCAAGGAAAATAGAGAGGGATCATACTTGATAACTTTACTAGTTGACTTCAGAAAGACTGGTCCTTTAACAGATTAGTTGTGTGTGGAACAGAAGTGCATGAAGTCTCAGATTGTTGATGCCTGTAGACATGACACATGAAGAAAGAGAGAGAGAAGGGGAGATAGAGGGAGAGAGGAAGAAAGAGAAAGATAATTTTATGAACTTACGTTAACTTAGAGAGGCTGACTTCATGTTACCCATTTTATGCAGTATAAGAATTACACTATCATTTGGATCTTCAGGAAAGGGCTTGTGTTGTTATAGCTTGACTTTGTAAAAAGACACTTTACTACAAGTTTGTTTTATTTTTTTTTAGTTTGTTTTTTCCATCACTGCCAAGGCCATATTGAAGCATCACTTTCAAATATGTTTTTGGAAATACAGATATAAGAAAAGAGGTCATCAAGGTTAAAACAACCATATTTCATTTGTTGATTTAAAAAAATATATTTAGACGTGGTTAATGATTCATATGAGATGTGTTGGTGCACATTCAAGCTAACTCTAGAGTCAAGATTTTCCACATTATTGGTGTCATTGTTTAGTCCTTTTGTAAGCACTAATTAAACAGAGCTATTGCATATAGGTAGTCACTTAGAACAATCTCTGCTTATAACCATATTTCTCTTGAACAACTTTTGAATATCAAATTATTCAAGAATCAATCAATGTCTTGAACTCATTATTTATTCTATTCTATTTGGAGTTTTTTTTCCCAAACTATCAAGCCATACCATTTTGCCACATTAACTTCTATGAAATAGCACTAAGATTGTCCATCTTCCTTTCATTGAAGTTCTCGATATATCTTATGTATTTAAGTCATAGTCATTCTCATTTGCACTGACCATATAATCGGCCATATGCACTGGCCATATATAGGGAACTTCACACTGGTTAAATTGATGTTGCATTGTAGATATTGTTCATGCATATGTCATTGTTACTAGTATGGATGTCTTCTTACAGAATTAGTTTAGTTGTCATATACTCCTTTTTGTTCTGTAATAGTTATTTTTCTCATAATTTTCCTGTATATATGTTTTGGCTCTACAAAGTAGCACTTAGAGAACCAGTGAATGACATCTAATATTACTTCTTCCAATCTTCTCAGATGTTGTAGATGCCAGAAGCTGCCTCAAGTTAGGTTGTGCTTGTATAAGATGTCAAGTACAGTCTTTTGCTATCTAGGAATTAAGGTATTTAAAATTTTGTACTACCTCTATCCCATTATTACTATATCAAAGCATTGGAGAAATCCATCTATAACTAAATTTCACAAACTATCGTAGATGAGATGACAAATGGTCAAGATGAGTGATGATATTCTATCACCAGATTTATTAAATTCATGCAAGCATGGGAAAAGGAAAAACAATAATAACAAAGATAATCATGTTGGGGAGGAAGTTTTATTTAGTAATATATTTATCATATATAATTTGTAATGATTAGAACCCTTTGCATATTGTAATCAATAAAGGGATTTTAGCTCCTTAGTTATTTTGTGCTTGGCAAGTGCTTCATGTTTCCTTGAATAATATTTGAACTACAGTTCTTTGAAATAACACAACAGCGACAGACTCTGACATCCCATTTCTGGAAAATACTGTGTTCAATCAATGTAATGCTACTGAAAAAAATTCCACTGAAAAGTTGCTTATTTTTTTTCTAGGGGGAAGAATGAAGTGTGTATGTTTGAGTATATTATAAAATAAATACTCTACTACAAACCAAGGGAGAAACTTACAAAGTGTCTCAATTGATTTGAAATAAAACAGCTGTCTTCCTTATTGCTCAAAGATTTCCTGAAAAGAATCAATACAAAAGCTTGTTAAATGTGAAAGGTAATTCAAAAAAGGTAATTCAAAAAAGGTAATTAAAAAAAAGGAAATAATAGATAACATTCTTGAGAAGTGACTATCAAGTTTATAGACTATATACATATTAAAAACAAAATTGTTGTCTCTGTAGTATCAAATCTCACTAATAAGCTTAATTAACAGTTAGAGATACAGTTTGAGAGTTGAAAGTTCATCAAGTAGCATGATTTGGTATTGTTACTTGGGTTGATTGAAACACCTTAATAACTTCAAATTGACTGGTTTTCAGGTAAGAAATCATTGTCATGTAAAGACAGTTTTAAGGTATGAACTAATTTAAAACATTCTAATCATAAATATTGTCAACTCAACCTGTTTTATTAATGACATATTACAGAAGCAGAGTTGGTATAAAAATTAAATGTCATTATAAAGACTAGAGATAAAGAAAATTGAATGTCACTGTAAATGTGTAAATGTTTTAGGTTTGTAAAACTAATGGCACTCTCAAAACATATTTGTATCTACTTTCAACTGACACAAAGTCTTGACACAGTGTTTTCTAGATTGTACATTTTTACAAAGCTAGATACTCATAATAGGTATTAGTAACTGGACTGAATGACGATGCTAAAAAGTACTACTAATAAAATTTATATTGAAAATGAATTACAGTTTGCCTGAAAATTTTCAGATACCATGTTTCAAAAGGGTATTATTAATTAGGAAGGAGTTCTTGAGAATCAAACGTTAAGGTAGGCAGTAAAATCAGAAGTTAATATAAGACAGTCCAATTTATATATCAAGTGTTAAAGGAATCGGAATGTTTCTTCCCTGGAAAGCATATTCAAAAAGTCAAAGAAATTTCTAGTTGTACAAAATGATTTTTGGCACAGGAATTTGTTTATATTTGCTGTATCTTGAGAAAGATGCAGTATTGAATGCCTTTGCAGTCTATTTGAGAGATCAGTGACACTGGAACAACTAATGTTTCTCTTGAACTGCTGCAGGTCAACACCTGCAGGAAATACATGGGCAAGGAGGGGATTCCAGAAGTCTGACGTTATGGTAACGAAGGACTTGGCATAGTATGAGCTGTTTATCCAATTTCCTGGTGAATATGAAACCTATTTAACCTGCACCTTTGCCTTTCTGAAATCTTTGTTGCAAATACCCATTTCATAGAAATAATGTTATAGAACTTCAGGAGCCTTGATACCTCTTCATTCCTTATGCTATGGCCATGGCCTCCATGTACAGCTGAGTAACCATCTTCCTCTTCATGTTGTCCAACATTCTAGTAAGTTCCTAGTCACGATGACAAAGGTTGTTGTAATCTATTATTAAGGCAGTCTGGTGTTATTGTTCATCTGTCAGACATGACTGTGGCAAAAATCATTGTTGCTGTCATACTATGACTAGCTTAAGCTTAATTATTATTTCATGTATTCTTACTAACTCAATTACATGATCGAACAATTTCTCTGGTAAAAAAGTTTACCTACTCTAAACTGGTAAACTTAAAAAAGAATTTTAATCTGTGTTCATTACCTGTATGTAAAGTGTTTGGCTGAGAATCTCCTTCATCTCACTTTTTGTATACAGCATACATTGCTCCATTCTTGCATCTCTCAAAAACCTCCATCTCTACTTTTTCTCTACCTGAAAGAAAAAAATATTTTCATTGAGGATAAAGGGTGAGTTGGTCAATGTTCATCTGCATCTGAAAAGTAGAAAGTTTTTGGGATCATTTGATGCTTAAGTGGAGTTCACATCCAGCGGCCCCTGTTACTGTATTACCATGTGCAGCACTAACATGACCAGTGTTAGTCCTGTATATACAACTAAGATGTGTGTGTGTGTGTGTGTGTGTGTGTGTGTGTGTGTGTGTGTAAAAATTACGAATTAAAGGCTCTCTGAGAGATCCTGTATTACTAGAAATAGGAGCCAAAAATGCTCCAGCCTGTGAAGATACAGTCTGTTTTCATATTAGCAAGGAGTATAACCCCTATCGGACATATATATATATATATATATATCTGAAAGTATAGTTGCTGGAATATGACCAGGATGGATAAAGTTCAGAGAGATATTATCTCAGTTAGTAACAAAAGTCCCTCATTCAGAGTGAAAGGCAGGTTGTATGATGTGTATGGACAGCAATGCTACATAATAATGAAACATGGGGCCCTGAATGCAGAGGAGATATGAAGACTGGGATTGGAATGAATCTGGTATGCTCCATTGGATGTGCAATGTCTGTGTGCATGTATGACAAAGTGCAAATGTGTTGAGTGAAAAATTGGACATGAAAAGGAATGAGATGTGCGCAAGAGAAATGACTGTAGTGCTCTGGTCATGTGATATATATAGATGAGGACAGCTGTATAAAGAAGTATTAATTACTTAAAGTGGATGGAACATGTTGAATAGGAAGACTCAGGCAGACATAGAACGAAGAAATGAAGGCTGATCTCAGGATTTTGAATCTCATGGAGGAGATAGCTAAGGAGTGGGGTGACTTCCAGACTCCCATCAAACTGGGGGTCTGGAAGTTTAATGTGTACATACACAACTGAGTACCTCACCTAATTTCCTCATAAAGCCTTCTCTTCCAACTCTTCATTTCTCTATCACTGGTCCTGGTGTCTCCATCACATGCCTAACTGCAATATTCTGCTGCTGTAATAAGAGCAGAGCTACATGTTTTATCCTTTTTTTCAGTGATATCAGTTATCTTTTTTACTACTCAGAACCACTTCACTTAACAGATCCTTCTTTCTCAACATTGTCCCGTTCCATTTCCATTTTACATTGTTCACTCCAACATTCTATGCTACCAAATTATCTCTTGCTCTTCACTGAATCCCTTCCTGTTGACTTGTTCCTATTACCGCACATCTCTCATTCTCTCCACTCACACTTTTGCAACTTACCCACCCACATGTCATCTCCCTTTCTCCCATCCTTTTTCTGTCTACTGTATTATTATTATTGTTCTGCTGATCTTCACACCTTCTCTATCGACAATCAGCTTTTACTCTCCCCAAACTTCCCTCCAACATTGATCACTCCTCCACCATTTACCTCTCAACCCTACACAATCTCTAGTCATCCCCTACTTTCCCCTACCTTCCATCCAACTCATATTTATTATTCTCTTGCCTCAGTTCTTGTTCATCATTCAATATATTCACCCCCTCTGCTCCATCACTAACCATCCCTCATTCTCTCCATATACATTTGAAACATCTGCTCAACCACACTTCCGGCTCATCTGTTCCCAAAGCCCTCCATGACACCTTGGCATCACCATCTTCATTTGACTTTCCAGCTCCACACTGATTGCTCCCATACACTCTTGTATAATATATCTCCTTAACAGTAAAAAATCTGTTCTGGTCTCTTTACCCTTTCTCCACCTAGCAAAAAACTGTACTTCTCTACTGTAGACCCACTCAGTCAAAGGATATCTTAGTTTTGTGAACTGCGTGTTGACCTCACTAGATCTGGTGCTAAGAAAACAGCATCCAGTACACTCTGTAAAGTGGTTGCCATTAGGAAGAGTATCCAGCCATAAAAAACATGCCAAAGATTGATGCAGTCCTCCAACCCGTTAAACCATCCAACCCATGCCAGCATAGAAGACAGATGTTAAAAGAGGATGATGATGATGATGATGATGATGATGTGGTCTATATATATATATTTAATATATAACACAAGTACGGAATATTTACATTCAAAACTCTGAGTTATTTGATAGCATCAAATGCAATTTTAAAATTGATTTTAGCTGTCGTAACGTGTTTGATGTGTGTGTATGTGTGTATGTGTGTGTGTGTGTGTGTGTGTGTGTGTGTGTGTATGTCTGTGCGTTTATATATAAAAAAATAATAATGATTTCCTTTATTAAAAAAAAATAATTTTAAACTTTTGACTTTCAGTTAAGTTTAAAAGTCTAAGTTGCATGTGTGTGTGTGTGTGTGTGTGTGTGTGTGTGTGTGTGCATACATGTGCGTGCATGGGCACTTAGTCAAAATAATTTTTGGTGCTATGTGAATTCAATGAACTGAAGAAATGGTCTGCAAATATACCACATGAAAAACTTTGGAATATTTACCACAAATTCCTTTTAATTACTAACAATAATGGTTTCTAATTTAAGCAAAAAGCCAAAAATTTTGAGAAGAAATGGTTTGCTGATATCATCGACACCCAATGCTTATCTGTACTTTATTTTATTGATGCTTGAAGGATGAAATGCAATGTTGACCATGGCATGATTTGAACTCAGAATGTAAAGTACCAAAACAAATATTACTTACCATTTGTTTTGATATCATAATAATAGTAATGATGATAATAATAATAATGGATTCACGTTTTGGCACAAGGCCAGCAATTTCAGGAGAGGGAGTAAGTTGATTACATTGACCCTAGCGATCAACGGGTACTTATTTTATCGACCCCTGAAAGGATGAAAGGCAAAGTCGACTTCGGTGGAATTTGAACTCAGGATGTAAAATCGGAGGAAATGTTATTAGCATTATGTCCGGCGCGATAACGGTTCTGCCAGCTCGCTGCCTTACTTATATAATCTTTTACTTGTTTCAGTCATTAGACTGCGGCCATGCTGGGGCACTGCCTAGAAGCATTTTTAGTCGAACAAATCGACCCCAGTACTTATTTTCTTTTTAAAACGTCTAAGTTGCATGTATGTGTGAATGTGTGCATGTGTGTGTATATGTATGTATGTATCTTTTTAAGATATATATATATATATACATCTCTCTCTCGTTCTCTCTCTCTCTCTCTCTATATATATATATATATATATATATATATACATATAT
>JAOPUL010003171.1:31867605-31881379 GCA_027564515.1 Octopus rubescens | reverse complement strand
GACTGGAGTCTGGTGCAGCTCCCCAGCTTGCCAGTTTCCAGTCACACCGTCTAACCCATGCCAGCATGGAAAACAGACGTTAAATGATGATGATGATGATGAACACAGTGATATGGTTTCTCTACTGTATGAATGTATTTGTGAGAAGTAAGGCTACTGTTTTGAGAGAATGACTTCCCACAGATATCAGTTAGATGAAACTTATCCTGTATGAATATGTATATGTCTAGATAAGTGATTTTTCTGAGAGAATGATTTCCCACAAATATCACAATGATATGGTTTCTCTCCTGTATGAATGCGTTTGTGTCTAGTTATATTACCTATATGAGAGAATGATTTACCACAGATATCACAGTGATATGATTTCTCTCCTGTATGAATGTTTTTGTGGTTTGTTAAGTTACCTTTCTTAGAGAATGACTTACCACAAACATCACAGTGGTATGATTTGCCTCCTGTGTGAATGTATTTGTGAGTAGTAAGGGTACTTTTTTGAGAGAATGACTTTCCACAGGTATCACAGTGATATGGTTTCTCTCCTGTATGAATATATTTGTGTCTAGCTAAATTACCTGTGCGAGAGAATGACATACCACAAACATCACAGTAGTATGGTTTCTCTCCTGTGTGAATGTGTCTGTGATCAGCTAAATAACTTCTTCCGGAGAAAGATTTACCACAGATATCACAGCAATGTGGCTTCTCTCCTGTATGAATACATTTGTGAGCAATTAAGCTATTTTTCTGAGAGAATGATTTACCACAGATATTACAGCAATGTGGCTTCTCTCCTGTATGAATACGTTTGTGAGTAGTTATGGCACCTAACTGAGAAAATGGTTTACCACAGATATCACAGTGATATCGTTTCTCTCCTGTGTGTATGTATTCATGAGTAGTAAGGTTACATTTATGAGAGAATGATTTACCACAAATATCACAGTGATATGGTTTCTCACCCGTGTGAATGCGTTTGTGATCAGCTAAATTACTTCGTCCAGAGAATGATTTACCACAGATATCACAGTGATATGGTTTCTCTCCTGTGTGAAGGTGTTTGTGATCAGCTAACTTACTCCTTTGTGAAAATGTTTTACCACAAATATCACAGTGGTATGGTTTCTCTCCTGTGTGAATGTATTTGTGAGAAGTTAAGCTGCTTATGTAAGAAAATGATTTACCACAAATATCACATTGACATGGTTTCTTTCCTGTATGAATATGTTTGTGTTTAGTGAGATTTCCCTGATTAGAGAATGACATTTTACAGATATCACAATGGTATGATGATTTTTCTCTTTTTTTTTGTCATCTCTTCAGGAAATAAGCCATCCTTTACATAACTCATTGTTCTATATTTCTTATTAAACCACAAATTATATATTTCCTGTTTTCCTCTTCATATATTTATTGTTTGAAACACTTCTATGCTATATTTCAAGCAACTCTGATGTTTTTCAATATCTGATGATGATACAAACTTCACAGTTGAATTACAAAGTGAAATATTTGTGTAAATATTCCAGGCAGTGAGGAAAATAAACGTTGCTATTAATTCAGAAGAAAATTTTCACAGTTGTTCACCATAGATATATTATATAAACTGGGTTATATATCTATTATTTATAACATCTTCCTTTTGTGTTTAAAACATGATCAATTATCATGATGTACCTGAAGCAAAAATTCCTTTATTCCACTGACATCTGATATTCTGAAATTATATAGAAACAGTATAAGATATAGAAAATACATAAAAAGCAGAGATTCAACAAAAAAACAAAAACATTATTACATTTTCATAATGGTAAACTGTGGATATAATCTTTTACCTGAATAATTAGTCTTTAATATCTATTTTGTAATTAAATTTATATTATACAACCTTGTGTAATGTCTACATATTCACAGACTTCGGTTCCTCCGGCTTCAGATATTATTTAATATGTTAAACTACAGAAAGCAGCGAGCTGGCAGAGTTGTTAGCATGCCAGGAGAAATGCTTAGCGGCAATTTTTCCGACTTTACGTTTTGAGTTCAAATGCTACCGGGGTCGATAAAGTGAGTACCAGTTACGAACTGGGGTCGATAAAATCGACTACTCGCCTCCCCCAAAATTCCAGGCCTTCGTGCCCAGTATAGAATGGAATATAGGTGTGCAAATTACAGAAAGCTAGATTTCTGGGCTTTCATCTACACAGTCAATAGCAACATTAATATCTGTACCCATTATGTTTTCATTCTTTTGTGTAGCAGTTTGCAAGTAATTCCGTTATTCGATTCAAAATTATGTCAACTGAGATTATATTTAGAAGTTTCTGGATTTTTCTGGCGATAAAATTATATGAATTTCCCTGAAGTATAAGCCACTGATTACAAATTTGTGTAAAAAAAAGTTTCATTTTACCCGAAGAATTTTATTACAGTATTCAGTATACTACACTAGCTATCTTTTACAACAAAGCGAGATGCTTCGTTGCTTGTTGAATCTATGTTGCTCTTAGCTTTTGCTGTATGTCAGTTTTTCCTACACTGTATCTCAATTATATGACTTGTTTTAATTTCAATAGTCTTCAGAATGATGAGGGGTTTTCAGATTCTTTAACCATGATCCGTGTTGATATTTTCATAAAAATAATTGCTGCTATTGATGTTGCTGTGAGACTCACATTAGTTCTGATCAAGTAGCCTCATGACCAAAGACGTTCCAGGCATAACAATCCTGTTTTTATTTTTAAACATGATAGATCTAGAACAAAGGTAACTATTTTTTTTTAATATTACGTCACTATTTAATTGAAGATTGGTTACATCTTTTAACAGGTTCAGCTCTCTTGCTGGATTTTGAAAGATATATTTTGTAATATGTTGTCACTCCAAATTCTTACATCAATTGCATCAGAATATACGATAATAAATTTAGAGCCATATCGGTTCTAAATCATCCCAGACTACAATAATGATTCTAATTAAAATTGAGTAATTTGTTCGGATTTAATTCTCTATCTATATTCCAGGGTATTGTTGTCTGTAAGTAAGTGCCAACTATTCCTTCAGCTCTGTCATATTTTAACTGTGATTATTGTTACATGAGATGAAATACGCTTTTTAAATACATTTCTATAAAAACATGTTATTTTCCAACAATTAAATCCCTTTATTTTTTAAATTTTGCAAAGTTTTACAAGAAAAAGTGGTTCAATAGCAAAGATTATTACAACACAATAGAATATATGCCACTTGTGTTTCTAGATTCTAAAATCAACTGCGATCATTGATTTTATTAAGCAAGGATAATTTGAAAATTAAACTCGTGTAAGAATAAACCCTTTGACTAGAAGCATGTTTAATAGAAACGTTGAACAAAGAAATGCAAGAAAATATTAAAATAACACATTTTACAATATTGTAGCAACTCATACAAAATGTGAAGAATAGATTTGTTATATATTTTGTGTACAATCTTCACAAGCATTAAATAATTTACTAAAGTATAGGTTGTGATTATACTTTCTAAAAAGTTTATGAAAGTTGTGAAGTCGTCTATTTCGAAATACCTAAGAAATAATATGCATTAAATAGGATTTCATTTTTACATAAATAAAAATCACTATAACTTTTTAATTTTATGATATCAAAAATGAGCATTTATAAAATGAAGATAGTTTTCTTTTTTTTTCTAATGATAGATTATAACATTTAAATAAATAAAACCTGAATGTATTCTACCAAGCGAAACCGCTTGGTAGAAACTCAAAATTTGATTAATTACCAGTGGATGCCAACTCTAACTTAAAAAAACAAGTTCAAGAGATAAAATAAATATAACATAACGTTGTGTGTTTCAGAATTACTTTAGAGAAAGAAAATCTAGTGATAAGAATATGAATCCAGATGTTGTTTAATAAATGTAAAAGTGTAAATGATATGATTAGTGAATACTAATAACATCAACTGATCATTAATCTAGTAGATGGTGTTAATAAAAAAAATAACCATTATACCAGTGAATGATGGTGGTGGTGGTGGTGGTGGTGGTGATGGTGGTGGTGACAACTAATCATTAAAACAGCAGGTATATGCCGGTGACATTAAATGATTATTTACCTAGAAGATACTAACTGATCATTGAACTAGTAAATGATGATGATTATTAACTGTCCATTAAACTAGTGGTGACGGATGACATTAAACTGGCCAGTAAATTTAAGAGTTTGGCAATACTAACAGTAAGTTAAACTAATGGGGAATAATGATATAAACTGACTTGTCAGTTACTAGCTTGTTATATAACTAGGAATCAAGCTAAAATTATTGTTGAAGGCTTTCAGTAGTTCATAAATACAGAATTTTAAAATAATCGTTGCAGAATGACAACATTTACAAGCCATTTAGTTTCTGAAAGAATAATTTTCCTCTTATTTGATGTTGGTAAACGAAATCTATTGATTGCTACATAATAAAACTTTGATGTTTCTTTTGCATTAAAAACACTTCCACTTTAAAAGACATTAAAATCTGTACGCGATGCAATGAAAGAATTACTTTTATTTGAACTCCTGGCAATCATAAAATCTTGAAAGAAATTTTCAATATGAAATAAAACAATGTGAAAGATAACTTTGAACAACATTTTTATCACGTAATGGTGGCAATATAGTATAGGGTTTATTTATTTCAAGCTACTTAATATGCGTTTCTAGCAACAAAGAAAATATCGCGGTGGTGAATTTAGTGTTGCTCTGGTGCATGATCTAATTTCGTAAAAGGTCAGTCGAATGAAAATTTGTCAAGAAATTAATGTAGAGTTATTTTATGAAATGTAGAAAATCAAGATTAAATAGGAAAAAAATTATACTATTCAGTAGAATATCCTCAGAAAAAGACAGTGACACAAAGTTGGCAGAAACATCTGAGTGCTACTTTTACAATATTTGGTTCCAAAACGCTAGGCCTCATCAAAACCGATTTGGTTGATTTTGAAATCTATCAAATAATTACAAATCAAGTACTGGGGTGGACTTGATTCGGTATGCTGCACCAAGCCATCACCCCAAATATTGAATTTTTGTGTCAATACTATAAATTAGTATTCTGAATTTTAAAATTATCCAATACCGTTTCTTTCATAGATTGACAAACACCATTTTATAAATTGGAGCTTGCAGTGTAGGAAAGTTTAAATTTATAAATCATGTAAATTAATGAAATTAGCTTTTATCAGTCACTGGCTAGTCCCTCCCCTGGATCTTATCTCTGATTTGTTGTGCTTAGAAAAAAATAATTGTTGGGATATGCAATATGAAATCATGCTAAATTATTTTGCCTGGTGTTGTGATGTCACTGAATATGTACATAAATTAACATAAATTATCGTTATACATAAATTCACAGTTCATATTTACTGAATGCGTTGTGTATCAAGTATAGTCTTTAAATTTAATTGGCAAGAATTGCTACAACAATTTCAGTAAGAATTTTATTTATTGAACTCACAGCTAGATGTTTGTGGTAAACATTATTCAAATAAGGTATCAAGAAATATTTTAATCAGAATGAAATTATACATGTTCGTGTGTATGTAGGCTACGTATATATATTCATCACATTAACCCATAATAACATATATTAAATTATCATATATTGATGTTTATTATTGAATACTAGCTAAAATGTCACACTCCGGGTGGTTTTCTGCTTGTCATTTTTTGATATTTACACATTTGATTCCCAATCTCTGTCATTTTTTGATATTTACACATTTGATTCCCAATCTCTGTCATTTTTCTGTGTTACATCTAATTTTCCTTTGTATCTTTTATTCATCTAATAGTATTCACTCAGTAAATATTTATTTTATTATTTTATCGCAGTCTTAATCTCTCTCTTTTAAATAAACTTAAAGGTAGTTTATCCTCTACGTGGTCATTTAGTATGTATTGTATAATATATATTTCGATTGCTAGTTTGTTATTGAAAAAAAAAGTTTTATTTTTAAAAATTGCAGGCTTAGAATCTGATGTTCAAAGTGGGCTTTTTTAAAAGCATCATAAAAATGTTGGGGATGTACTGGAAAAAATGATATTGAAAAATATATCGTTGGTTCTAATACGTGATTGTATATATATATATATATATATATATATATATATATTTGTGCATTTTCGTATTACTGACATATATAAACATATAACTACAGATGTAAAGAAATGACACATGATATCTTTTATTCTCGTTCTTGATATGAACTATGATAACACGAACAGTGGAGGTTTCAGCAACGAACTTAACTATCGCAAATATATGAACAAAGAAGAAATGGAAATAGAGAGAGAAGGCAGTAAGACATTCAAAATGTCATCTCACAGTTTCAGATTTTAAGATATGCTTGCGGTAAAGTAAAATTAATCGTTTAGTTGAAAAAATATTTTACGAAATTCATTTTGATAGAAAAAGAAATATATTACAAGTAGAAGTTTTAAGAATTTCCTAGACGATGGAGACGTTAATAATTGATTTCTTTTAGTAAAAGTTAAATAAGTCCAATTAATTAATGAGCAGCTTTCTCCATTATAATATAGACTGCTTTCTTTTCTGAAAAAAAAACATGTCTTAATTGGCAAAAATATTTGATAAATTTCCACAATATAAAAAAAAAATCGAAACACCGACGTTCCAGAATGCCGAGCGCCAAGTGTGTTGAACACACTGTTGTCTAAAAGGGGGAATCTTATTCTCCTAAGACATACACTACAGCGTCCAGCATATTTTGCGCTTGAACCTACGTAGATGTGTTAAAAAAATATGCAAATATTAATTCCTGATCTCGTTGATGAATGCAAAACACGGTTTTTCATCGGTTAGTAGATATAAGCACCGATCAACAAACAGCTTTAGCTAGTCTCAAAGTTCTGGCTACTTCTGGCAAACGAGACACATGTCGAAACACCGGTGTCACAGAATGCCGTGCGCCAATGACACGAATGAGTTGAACATACAGTAGTCTAAGAGGATGAAGCTATTCTCCTAAGACATACACTACAACGTCTAGCATATTTGGCATCTGAAACTGTCTAGAAGTGTAAAGAATAGATATGCAAATATTCATTCCACAATATAGGAACCTAACAATTATACCTCGTTACCAAAGGAGTTGAGTTTCAAATATACACCTTGAAATAAATTTTAATTATATCTATTTTAAAATATGTGAATATCATTCTTTTGCAATATGTTTCTATATTTTATATGCACTTACAACATTAGTTCTGTAAAAGATTTATCCTTCATTTCCTTTAGGAACGTTCCATATCACTTGTGCTTCTCTTTTGTTTAAATCTGTATGTTGTGTAACAAAATATGAATTCTTATATTAGGATAATATATTATCAAACATTGTCGATAATAGTAACTTACTAATACTCCTGATACATTCTTCAAAATGAATGATATATGACTAGCATATCTATCACCTACTATGTTAAAATTGTATGTTCACTCTGTAATCAAACATCTTCTCAAACCTTCTGTGCAATAAATATTAATACGTAAGTGATAAATCTAGTGTTTGATGAATGGCTGCTTTCTTGCCAATGCAAAATTAATCGATAGTAATCTCTGTTTAGTAACAGAGTGCTAACATGCTATAACCTTACCTCTGTGATCAACATATTGTAACCAGATCAGTAAATAAATAATTCTTCTGACTAAAATATAGACGCAGGCGTTGCAGTGTGCTAAGAAGTTTACTTGCCAACCACATGGTCCCAGGTTCAGTCCACTTTGAGAAATTGTCTTCTAATATAGCTTCGGACCGACTAAAGCCTTCTGAGTGGATTTGGCAAACGGAAACTGAAAGAAGACCGTCGTGTGTATATATATATATATATATTTATATATATATATATATATATATATGTGTGTGTGTCACTTAGCGGTTCGGCCAAAGAGATCGATAGAATAAGGACCAGGCTTTAAGAAAAAAGGACCGGGGTCGATTCATTCGACTAAAATTTCTTCAAGGCGGTGCCCCAGCATGGCCGCAGTTCAATTACTGAAACAAGTAAAAGATAAAATCATCAGTACTTTGTATATAGGTAAACTATATTAACTGCATAAGGTACACTCATTAGTTTGATATTACAAGGAAACTGACATTACAGTTTATATAATATCCCTTTATAGACATCCAGCCAGCAATCTACTCCGTCGACCCTTCTTGGGAGGGTCGTGAGGGTAGGGTCCTCAAGTACCTCCTCCATAGAATCCTATCAAAAGCAAACAGCATTAGAATTTCCGGCTGGATATTATCCAACCATCTCGTTCTTGATCTATCTCTCGGTCTCCTGCCAGTTGGCTCGGCTTGAAGAATTCCTCTTGCGATTCTTTCTTGCGACATTCTGATCACATGTCCGTAGTACCGGAGCTGTACTTCTCAACGCGGAGAAGTAGAGATGCAACGGCTCGACCTAGAGAGACTCCCTGATCTCCAAGCTGCGCACCCTTTGGAGCAACATTACTCCAGAGACCCTTTAGAGGAATTCCTTTTCAGCCGCTTGTATTTGCGATCGTACTCTTTCGGTCTTTACCCAACGTTCATGACCATGGGTGAGGATAGGCATGAAAAGCGAATTGAAAATAGAAACTATGGCTTTTCTTTTTATCAAACTTTCCTTTTTTGAGGATCGAATGCTGGAGCTGACGCATTACTGTACCAGAACTTGCAATTCTAGTGTCCAATTCAGCCTTCTGCTTCCCATCACTCTTGAATACGGTCCCGAGATACTTAAACTTTTCCCCTTGTCTCGGTGATGTTCTACTAACATGCTATGCAAAGTGCACTGGAATGACTTTCTTGAAAGGACCAATGTCTCAGTCTTCGTAACACTAATTCTCATCACTCGGCAGCGAAACTATTTAATGCATGCTGGAAATCATCTTCTGATGAGTTACGTAACACTGTGTCGTCTGCAAATATCATCCAACCGATCCTACACCCATCGATTGTGATACCACTTCCACAGTTTAGTTCGGAAAAAATTATGAAAAGAAGAGTTGATAATATGCACCCCTAACAATATCCAACATCCACGTTGAAAGGTTTCAACTGAGATTCATTTACCCGAACACAAACAACTGTGCATTCGATTAGGAATTTCAAAGCAATCAAAAGTTGCCCATTAAACCCAAACTACTGCAAAGCTCCCCACAGCATACCCAGCAGCACGTGGTCATATACCTTTTCCAGATCTGCAAAGACATTTTTGCTCTAAACAGATTAAAATTATTGTTTTTATTTTCCTCAAGTTCTAAGATAGATGAATTAGTCATCATGACGATAAGGCCTTTCTGAGAACGTGAGTTGTTTTGCCCCACTGCGATCAAAACACACCCTTTATCTTGAATTGTCAGTAACTTGCCATTTGTTTCAAGACGCTTACTACAAAATATACCATAATATATTACTATTGAATATATAATAATACTTAACCACTAAATAGATGCTATACACGTATTTTGACCGAAATATTCACTATTATAATTGTATTACCCTATAAGTTCATGTAAATTTTTGCATTGAATTTGTCTGGCAGTATTCTAGCGTTAGAATACATTTGTATGAAGTACAGTATCGTAGTTTCCTTTACAGAAAATCGATTAGAGAAGCTGGTCAGCGATCGAAGAACGTTATGCCGATAGCTAACCTATGACTTGTTTCTAAATACTGTCATTCCTTGTATCATTACACAATGAAAATATATCACTTCAAGACATTTCTACAAATTATGCATTGGAACTTATAAGTCTATGAAAGAAACGGTATTAAATGTGTATGTGTGTGCGCGTGCGTGTGTATGTGTATGCGTTTATATCTCTGTGTGTGGCTTTTTCTATGATCAAGCGAATGAAACATGTACTAAGTACATATAGTGGAGTCTATTCATTTTTTTCCCAAACTAACACGCCACTTCCTTCCTCTTGGCTGATACGACGTTTGAGTTGTATGGACGCAAAAGTCATGCACTTCTCAACGTTGATCAGATAGCGATGAGTGTTGCAGCTTGGCAACAATTACTAGAATATTTAGGTGTTAGTCCGAAAAATAACGTTCTTCTAATAGACAAACTAACGTTCGTCTAATAGACGGGCTTCTAATAGACAAATAAACAAAATACAAACTTTTAAAAGAAAAGCTAAATATAAAATCTGAGAAACATAACGAGAGAAAAAATATTTTTTTAGAAAACTGTACTGATTAAACAATCAATCGTTTGTTTGTTAGTCAAAGTTCTTTCG
This sequence comes from Octopus rubescens, assembly GCA_027564515.1. Lineage (NCBI taxonomy): Eukaryota > Metazoa > Mollusca > Cephalopoda > Octopoda > Octopodidae > Octopus > Octopus rubescens. The sequence goes on along the minus strand of JAOPUL010003171.1, from coordinate 31,871,080 downwards.
TCGCTGTTCGCAACCTTTTCAATGACATAGTGATATTTAACCAACTGACTAACAATAAACGAAAATAAAAAATAAATAGCTAGCATCTATGAATTCGATATACCTATCTCACATTTCACGTTAAATTAAAGGATCTCTCGTGCAGATATCTTTTATATCTTCCGGGAGATCATTGTTTGTTTCCGCCTGTTACTATACACAATAGACAAAATTGTTTTCTAAGAAATCACAAGACCCTCTCTTCAAGTTACAGAGAGTGACCACAATATGTTGCTGATATGAGTAAAAATTGAATTTTTTTGTATACCTATAATATTATTTAAGACATTAGATTACTGTTTTGGTTGGCTGCACAAATTCATTTATTTTCAAAGAATATGTGAATATTGGTTTCAAAATTTGGCACAAGCCCAGCAATTTCGGGGGAGGGGGGTAAATCGATTACATCTATCCCAGTGCTCGACAAGTACTTATTTTATCGACCCCGAAAGGATGAAAGGCAAAGTCGACCCCGACGGAATTTGAACTCAGATCGTAAACACGAACGAAATGCCGCTAAGCATTTTGTCCGGCGCGGTAATGATTCTGCCAGCCCCTCCCCCCCAAAAAAGAAAAGAATATGTTAATATTAATCTACTAAATAGGTAGCTTCAGAAAAAAAATGTCACCACTCCAGTTTAATCTCTTTGTCTTTTCTTCCATTCTGTATCTTTTAGAAAGCAAAGGCCAACTGCATCTTGATAAACTGGATTTCTAAATATTATTACGTCACGTCAAACATTTGAACTTTCCTGCCATTCGCTATTCTCAGTCAAATCGTTCTTAATTGGATCAGAGTTATGATCGGAAATAAATAATGAATACATAAGTGAAATACAATTAATAGATGATGAATCGTCATAAATGAAAAGAAACATGATTCATTATTCATTCCATCATTTAGAAACTTTTTCCACGTTTAAAATAATTTTGTTCCTTGTATCTGCACAGAGCAATTTACTTTATAAAATCTACATTTTCTGCGTTACATAGCCAAGTATTTTGGAACGTTTTAACATTTAACTTTTAATGTATATATTATATGTTAGAATATAATTGTTGTGGCTCTCAATAATATCTATCATGATATGATAGGACTTCAACGCCACCGTGACATGATAGGATCACTTTAACGCCACCGTGACATGATAGGATCACTTCAACGCCACCGTGACATGATAGGATCACTTCAACGCCACCGTGACATGATAGGATCACTTCAACGCCACCGTGAACGCTAAATCATGGCACTGAGTTCTATTATATTTCTATCGCTTTTCATTATTCCTTCATATTCATCGAACTACAACGATTCACTTCTTCCGTTGTTGTGAGATTTACAAAAACTGGATTAATAAACCACTAAGCTAAACTGTCAACCAGTTGGATTAATAAAATATTCCTATTATTCACTTGTGGAATTTCAACATTTCCCTTCAGCATTTTCCTTCCAAATTTCCAGATTTCGCGACTTTTTGTGCATTTCTAACGTAGATGCGCTTCAATGGTCAAACTTACATGCCAGAAATGGTAGCTACATATTCAAGAACTCCATGCACTTGGATACCAGATTCAGTTTCATTCAGTCCGTTTTCAAAGAATTAAGAAAGTTTGTTGCATTACTTCTGCTTTAAAAATGAAAAACATTGTAAACATTTGAAATCATTCGGTCGTTATTATCTCGATAATAACTTGGTTCTAAATAAACTTTCATTTAAAACTTTGGCTTTTCGCGTCAATCTTCGTAGGTTGCAAATCTACACGCAAACAGACTTCTTTGTTGAAAACTGGTGGAGAAACTGATGACAAACTTCTTCATTCATTTGTTTGACGTACAAACTTTATCATGTCATTTACATCACTTCATATGGTTCTTTCTATTTATGCAGTACTATCTCTTATTGCTTCACTTCAAACTGAAAACTTAATACTTTCCACGGAATAAAAGAGAAAAAGACACCTGTTTATATTTTTTTTTTCTGTGGGGTTAACCTTTTTCCTCTACATCTACATTTAATGAATTCTTATCATTCATTCCGATGATTTGGTAACACAACGACAAATATTACGGCTTCACTCATATAGGCATACTCCGATGTTCATGGGGGAAACACATACATCCACACGTATAGACACACACTGAAGAGCCTCTTTTGATTATATACAGCATGCAGTGTCTCTTATAGGTCTGATCTAAACTGATAAAATCGATACGAATTTAACCACTATGGTATAAAGTAAACTGCAAAGAAAGAAAAAGAACACTAGAATGTAAAAATTAATGCATATTTTACCATAAGTATTGAAAAGATATCCTCTAAATAAGTGGTTCCCAACCAGGGTCCATATTGTCCCTGGGGGTCCATGTAAGATTTCATTGTTCAAATGTATGTGCAATAAATTGTTTATACTTCTACAATACACAAAATATTTTAACAATTTTTTTAATGCAATTCCTAATAATATTTAATTCTAAAAATATAGTCACATCTTTTAAGCATCGAATGGATATGTGGGTCCACTCGAGTAAAATATGAATGGTAAAAAAATAGTTGAGAAACACTGCTCTAAGTGATAATGTCCAAAATGCGAGAGGTCTTAGTTTCCAACCTTATGACGTAATGGTGGTAGCAAGTAATCTTTGACTAATGCTGGAGGTAACTTTTTGTTAGGGTAACATATCAGGGCTAACAAGTAACAACTGGTCGGTGGCCATGCGAAAAATACAGTCAATAGGCAGCCTTCACAAATTATACAGGTATGGAATATTCTGTGGCTAACGGGAAAAGTAAAATTTAAAATGGCTACTCCCTCAGATAACACTCAAATGTTCAATTTACTGTGAATAATGTCATTTGTCCATAAAATATCAAACAGCGCATTCCATTTCATGTCGCTGGTTGTTCTGTGATGCTGGAAAAATTAATTCGTAAGAAGTCAACCAATTCAATGAAAACTACTAATGCATTTAGTTCTATCAATCAATCAATCTCATAATTGAATTAATCACAACTTAAAAGATATCGTCGGCTATATTCGCGAGGAGTTGAAAATAGATGAGTAAATTATGATGTCATTGTTGGCATTCAGAAAAAATGTTCATTTTGGTAAACATTAGATATTATCTTTTACCTTTCACTTGTTTCAGTCATAAGACTGCGACTATGCTGGGGCACCGCCTTGAAGAAGAATTTTTAGTCGAATGAATCGACCCCAGTACTTATTTTTAAACCTGGTACTTATTCTATCGGTTCTCTTTTGTCGAACCGCTATGTTACAGGGACGTAAACAAACCGACACCGGTTGTCAAGAGTTGGTGGAGGACAAACACAGACACAAAGACACACACACATGCATAAATAGATAGACGGATAGATAGATAGATAGATAGATAGATAGATAGATAGATAGATAGATAGATAGATAGATAGATAGA
>JAOPUL010003171.1:31768633-31780001 GCA_027564515.1 Octopus rubescens | reverse complement strand
AGATCGATAGAATAAGTACCAGGCTTGAAAAATAAGTACTGGGGTCGATTCATTCGGCTAAAATTTGAAGGCGGTGCTCCAGCATGGCCGCAGTCTGATGACTGAAACAAGTAAAAGATAAAAGATATATATACACACACACACACACACACATCTTTTACTTGTTTCAGTCATTAGACTGTGGCCGTGCTGAGGCACCACTTAGAAGAATTTTAGTTGAACAAATCGATCTCAGTATTTACTTTTTAAGCCTGGTACCTACACTATCAGTCTCTTTTATCAAACTGCTAAGTTACTGGGACATAAACACACCAACACTGGTTGACAAGTGGTGTTGGGGGACAAGCACAGATGCAAAGACACACACACATACATGATGGTCTTCTTTCAGTTTCTATGTACCAAATTCACTTATAAGGCTTTGGTTAGCCCACGGTTGTAGTGGAAGACAATTGACCCAGATGCTTTGTGGTATGACTGAATCTGGAACCCAGCCAGCCAGCCATGCCTGTGCCTTATAGTAGTAGTGGCTCTCCGTTGGTTACACTAGAAGGCGTTTGGAATCTCGCAGTTGGAAGTAGTCATTTGGTGTGTCATGTAAATATATATTCCCCCTTCCCCCTCCCCCACTTCATTAATTACATAACCCAATATAGAAGATACAAAAGTGGTGAAGAGTTGTTCGAAGCTTAAGTTGGACGTTTAAAATTTGTTTTCTTTAGTACAATGACAGAAAAAATCGTAACATGGAAAACATAATGGCCTCCATGGTACAGTTCCAACAGCAATAGCAGGAACAACAACAGCTGCAATAGCAATTACAACAACGACAACAGAAAAACTGGAATTGATATTAACAAAGTCAGAAAATACTTTAAGTTCATATTTGCCAGAGAGTGTAGCAAACTCAATTGGAGAATTCATGTATAATCCAGAAGAAGGGATTATCTTCTTGGCATATTTGCGAAGATATGAAGGGATTTTCAATGAGGAATGCAAAGATTGGTCTGACAGAAAAAAGGTAAGACTACTGTTAAGAAAGCTATCCCCTGTTTAACATAAAATATACTGTAAGTACATACTGTCTAAAAATGCCAGGTGAGATTTGTTTTGATGAAACAGTAACATTTTTATCGAAAAGTGAATGCAGTTCTGTTTTCAATTCTTGGTGGCAATGCTTGAATTTGGTTAAAAATGAAGATTTTGTCACCTATGCTGGGGCCGTCATCAGCCAGTGCAAAAGATTCAAACTGAATGAATTAACCCCAGACATGTTTAAATGTCTAATTTTTGTTCAAGGATTAACTGCAAGAAAAGATGCAGAGATATGTACCTGGATATTGACAAAAATAGAACAAAACCAAAAAGTAACTCTACAGTCAGTAGCAGAAGAATGTCATAGAATTATTAATGTACGACATGATGCAGAAGTAATTGAAGAAATGGATTGCTCACATATTCAGGCGTGTCAACCTGAATTGGACAAGGAAAAGTGAAAACTGTCTAGACTCAATCCATGTTATGGGTATGGAGGTTTAAATTTTAGAAGTAACTGTTTGTTTAAAAAGCTAAAATGCTTTGTGTGTGAAAAATGGGGACATAAAAGCTCACATTGTAGAGCGAAACCAAGAAAAAGGTCAAACGGAAAAAATTCTGACAAGAATGTGTTGTCAACAGAAATCCGTGGCGAGGCTCAGAAAAGAAAATTTGTGTCCATAAAACTAAATAATGCAGATATAAAATTACAAATAGATACGGGCAGTGATATCGCAATAATAAATGCCAATACATAGAAAAAGATTGGTAAACGAAAATTAATAGAAACTTTGAAAAATTGTATGTGATGTCTCAGGAAATAAATTGCATTTTATAGGCAAAATGATAAGTAATGTGACATTTCATGGAAAAACCTTAAAAGTTAAAGTGTTTGTACTGTAGAATTCGATAAATCTATTCGGAACGGACTGGATGGACTTATTTAATGTATGCGAGCTCCCCATAAGTTTTTTTCTGTAGAAATATAAACAGTTCTTCCGCCAGTACAAATAAGGCTTCGGAGCATTTAAAAATAGAAGTAAAAAAGATATTTCCTAAACTTTTTTTTCTGATGAATTAGGTCTTCGTACCAAAAAAAAAAAAAAGGGCAAGTTTTCACGTAAAAGAAATGGCTATACCGGTATTTAAACCAAAACGAACGGTACCTTTTGCAGCGTTGAAACAAGTCAATGAAGAATTGGTTAGAATTGAAATGCTTGGGGTGATTGAGAAAATGGATTACGCAAAATGGGTAACCCCCAACAGTTTACATCAGGAAAAAAAATATGTCTATGCGCTGATTTTTCAACTGGATTAAATGAGTGTCTGATGCCACATAATTATCCTTTACTAAGTACCGAAAAAAATTTCCTAAAGTTAAATGGAGGGAAATTTGTTTCAAAGTTGGGCTTATCTGAAGCATATCTGCAGATACATGTTGAAGAGGAGTGTTCAAAACTAATAGTGATTAATATCCACAAAGGATTATATAAATTAAATCGACTTCCTTTTGGTATCAAAGTAGCACCAGGTATTTTTCAACAGGTTTGGATTTCGCAGTAGCTTACCTGGACAACATATTCATAAAAAGTGAATCTCGTGGTCAGCATTTTGGGCATGTTGGAAAAAGGTCTTCCAAAAAATAAAAGACTATGGGTTTAAGCTCAGCGATGAAAAATGTGAATTCTTTATGCCAAGAATAAAATATCTAGTGTTGATTATCGACAAAAATGGACGTAGACCAGATCCGTCTAGGGCGAGTGCAATAAAAGATTTGTCTCCCCGGAAAAAACATTATAATGTTACAAGCATTTTTAGGGCTCGCAAATTACTACCAGGTATACATACCGAATATGCCTGATGCAGATGCTAGTGAAAGTGGTATTGGAGCTGTGATATTACACAAATATGAAGATGTTAGCCTAAAAGCTGTAGTTTATGCTTGGCGTTCCTTACTGCCGACTGAAAAAAATTACAGTCAAATTGAGAAGGAAAATTTAGTCATCATATTTTCCATTAAAACATTCCATAAATTTATACACAAAAGAAAATTCCGTTTACAGACATACCATTATTGTCGATCTATGGATCGAGAAAGGGTATTCTCATACATACAGCCAACATATTGCAGCGCTGGGTGAACGATCTTACTGCACTATGATTTCAAAATGGAATATCTGCCATCTAAAAAATTGGGACATGCAGATGGTTTGCCAAGATTAATTCCAAAGTACTGTGAACCACTTGAAGGCACAGTGATAGCGGCCTTAAGAGCCGAAAATGAAATAAAAAATATATTGTGCAACGTTGTTCGTGAATTGTCTGTCACATTAGAGGAAACAAAAAAATTAAGGCAGGGATGGACGAATTTATCACAAAAATAAAAATAGTGTAAAATCTGAATGAACAAATAAGAAAATACGTGTGTCTGGTAGTAACACATTTCGAGTTCGTATTCGATTTGTGATGATGTGCTTATGTATGCACAAAGATTTGTAGTACCCCTCTCACTACAAAAGCGAATGTTAAAAGAATTTCATACGGGACATCCAGGAACTTCTAGAATGAAATCGCATATGAGGTGTTACGTTTACTGGAAAAACATAGATCTGGATATTAAGAAGTTGGTAAAATCCTGCAGAGGTTGTACTCTTGCAACGAATTCACCACCTATAAATTTTCAACCGTGGCTCAAGCCCAATATTCCATGGACCAGGTAACACATAGATCTTGCTGGACCATTAAATGGATCATATCTAATAGTGCTAGATAGTTTTACCAAATGGCCAGAAAGGTGCAAATGTAGGGAACTGACCTTCATGGTAACAGTAGATTTTCTACATGAACTTTTTGCAAGATATAGTGTCCCGGACACCATAGTTTCCGATAACAGAATTAAACATTTTTATAAGATGTTCTCAATTGAACATATTACTACTCCGCCGTATCACCCATGATCGAATGGACAAGTGGAGCACTTTGTAGACACATTCAAAAGAGCACTAAAAAAATCTAGAAATGAGTTAGTGAGGGATACAGCATTAACACAATTCCTTAGAGTGTACCGTGTATCACCGAACCCAAGTGCCCCTTCAGGCATGTCGCCTGCTGAATTGATGTTCGCCAGGAAAGTGTAGTCAGTCTTCCACAAGCTATTACCTGGAAGAAAAACAGAAACTAGGAAAAGCACGAAAAATATGACCAATGATTTAAAAATTGGTGATAAAGTGTTTTTCAGAGTATATAGAAATGAGAAAGAAGATTGGGAAAACGACGAAATAATAAAACAGATCGGTAAAATGATATATATGGTGAAATGTTCAAAAGGGGGAACACAAAAAAACACATAAATCAGCTGAAAAGGTTTGTGGAAGAAAGGGTTATAAGAAAGGAAGTACCCATCGACGTTCTCTACAATATGTTTGATGTGCCGACTCCACAAAAAATCGTTGGACCTAGGCGCACTAGTACAAGGGAAAGGTTTCAGAAGCGGAATTGTTAGAAGTAATGCCAAAACGGAAAAAATATGAAGCTTCCCAAGGGAAGTAAAATCTCTAAAAGGGAAATTTCAGGTATAAATAATTTTTTTTTTTAATTTTTTAAATTTTTTAACGATAGTCAATCTCAAAAGGTGTCGAACACGTCTGTGAGATTGACAGTAGACTGTCCGGACGCTTATAAAGGTGACGTACCTCTAGAAAGTGCTGAAAGGCGTTTGGAGTCTCGCAACTTGAAGTAGTCATATTTATGCGTCGTGTGAATATATTTCTTCCTCCCGCTTCGTTAATTACGTATCTTAATATACATGATACAAAAGTATATAGTAATTCAATTTTGGAAATTGCAGAGAGAATTGTGTTCTCGAATGCAACTTTTAGCAATCAAATATATCAATGGATTACTTCGATAAAGTGTTGAATATCAGTTTATCTCACACATAGATCCGATTACTCTGCTCTTCTTAATCAAATGAGTCGATCAATTGGTTAATGGCTCCATTAACATCAAATACTTCTCCAAACTATACCTATTGTGCTATTGAATTTGACACCGTAAATTCTTCATTCAAAAAAAGTTAACATGGGTACCGCAGTTTGTTAGCAGTCACACTATGTCTATGTAAAAATGACTGTGCATTATCAAAAAACTTTTGGAAGGATAGATCAGTCTGTATTTTCTAATAATTTACAAACGGAAATGAATATATATGTTAACATAAAACAGATTACTGTAGAAAGTTTAAACTGCATGGGAGATTTCATGAAATAGTTCCACAAGTTTAATTGCCGAAGAATCTGACGTTTTGGGTTCTTGGCCTTCGTAAAGGAGTGGGGAGGAGAAAGGGTGAGGTGATAAGAAACAAATAAATGATGCAATTATTGAAGTGAAGAAGTGATTTAAGTGTGATGTGGAGAGTGAAGAGAGGGATGTCATGAGAGGGTCAGCAGATTGAAGGAACAGAAAGAAGCTAGAGTTGTGGAGGAAAACATAATACCACAAGAATGTCAGAAAGAAGGGTGTGTTCAAGTGGGGAGGAGGCAGGATAAAAAAAATAAGAAAGGTAGTGATAAAGATCTCAGACCTATTTTAAAATGCTTAAGTAAAGAGTATTCGTGGAAATCTTGATTTAAAGGAATGGGTATGGTGAGTGAGGCGGCCAGAGAGAAATGATGTGAGTGGAGTCTAAGGTGAGGCAATGAAATGAAAGTTAGAAATTGAAAATAGCAAATAAAAAGAACGGGAACCTCAAATAAAGCAATGTTCGCAACAAGAGATATAGATATGAGGACTCTTAAGAATATTCTAAATTTAGGATTTGGGAGAGTTGTAGTACATATGCGTTCATATTATAGGCACATAGATACATACTTGTATACAGACACTGTCACAAATGCGGTTACATAGAATATATTGATTTCCAATTTTGGCACAAGGCCAGCAAATTCGGAGGAGAGGAAAGTCGATTAACTGGTGCTTATTTTATCGACCCCGAAAGGAGGAAAGGCAAAGTCGACTTCGGCGGAATTTGAACTCAGAACGTAAACACGAATAAAATGCCGGGAAGCATTTATCCCGGCGTGCTAACGACTCTGCCAACTCGCCGCCTTAGTTACATAGAATATATACACACATACAAGATGGTGCCGAAGCACAAGACGAACATGAGATGCTTTTTCTTATATTTGTAGGTATCATTTGAGCCATTGTTGAAGATTTACTGCAGAAAAGATTCTCTTAACCCACTTCTCCTCTGTCTCTCTCTGTCTCTCTCTCTCTTTCTCTCTCTCTCTCTCTTTCTCTCTCTCTCTCTCTTTCTCTCTCTCTCTCTCTCTCTCTCGTTTATTCTCAAACGTTACTCTTTCACTTCAATTCATTCATTTACTCGCCGACAAGCCCAACCAGCAACACTGTTTATTCTGTCTTTCTCACACTCCATTCCTTGCAACGAGTGGGTTTACTGAACTCTTCTACGAACTTTCTTATGGACTAATTATTGCCTACACAGGCCATCACTAGTTTTCTAAAATCTCAGATTTCACCACAATTAACTTCAATTTAATTCAGCATGTGCATAAGATAAAACAGGACTTTAATTGGTTACTGTATGCTAAGTTAAAGTTAAAACGTCTATGTTCTCGATTCAAATATATCAAAATATAACAAACAATTTACATGTTATATAAGACTTTTTTTTTAGTTCTTAGACCTTTTTAAGAGATTCGACTTAAGGGGAACGAAATTTTATTCCAGTTAATTTAATTGAACTCTTCTTCAAAGTAATCCAAAAACAGAATCTTTCTTGAAGCCTTTTCATTGTCCAGCTCCGTCTCGTCTTTTTACTTAGCTGAGCTTAATTGAAATTTCAGTGTAACAGGCGAACGTAATCCACTTATCTGCTATCTATTGCAGTGCAATATTCAGAAACTCCTATTTGCAGATGTTGCAGTAACACCTTTGTTTATTTATTTATTCATTAATTTATTTATTTATTATTGCAAAGTTTAGCTTCTTCAAAATAAAAAAAACACAACTGTACAGAGAGGTAAGACTACCACACTATGCATCTATGCATCGCGCCTTTTGGTTATTCTATAAATATGATTGAAGTGTAGATATAAATAATCATATGGACTGTAGTAGTAGTAGTAGTAGTAGTAGTAGTAGTAGTAGTAGTAGTAGTAGTAGTAGTAGTAGTAGTAGTAGTGGGAGCAGCAGTAGTAGCAGCAGCAAACTTTGCCTATTATCCCTTTAGAGGTCGATAAAAAAGGTACAAGTCAAGTTCTGGGGTTGATGGTATTGGGTAAATTCTTGCCATCAAAACTGTTGACCTTGTGTTTAAATTAGAAACAATTACTTTTATTATTATTATTAAGGCGGCGAGCTGGCAGAATCGTTAGCATGCCGGGAGAAATGCTTAGCGACATTTCTTCCGACTTTACGTTCTGAGTTCAAATGTCACCGGGGTCGAATTTGCCTTTCATCCTTCCGGGGTCGATAAAGTGAGTACCAGTTAGGAACTGGGTCGATAAAATCGACTACTCCCCTCCCCTCCCCCAAAATGTCAGGCCTTCGTGCCCAGTATAGAAAGGATTATTATTATTATTATCAGCTACTACACTACTCAATGCATTCTTTCCTTTTTTCTAAAGGCGATGGGATGCAATTTATGGGGGATGTTGCTACTATTTCTAGTAGATTACCCGATTTCGTAGCGGCTACCGATTAGCTCTACATTTCAAGAAGTTGAGAGAATGAGCGTTGTGACATATTCCGTTTCCCGAAGACATTGGTAGAAGTGAAGTATTAGCTGAATTCTTTATCAACACAGGACACTGTCCTATACTTATTTACGTACATATATTCAAGGTGGCTGTCCACTCGTAGACAAGTATAACCATCACTGAAAAAATATCTCATCCTAGATGTTAAAGACAAATACAGTCAGCAATGCCTGTGCGGAAATCTAAAGCCAATAACAGCTTACACAACATCACTAAAACTGCAGAAACAAGCAAGAACAAAATCTTTTGTTTCTCAATGAGGCAGAAATTCTTTCTTCTAGACTAGGTATCTCTCAATCCCAGCTGTTGGCTGACCGTTGACTCTACTGAGTTCATCCATCCTTCGACAGGTTTATTTTCTTGTTCTGCTTAATGACAGGTTGTATGGTGTTAAAAAAAATGTACTGGGTTACATATTGTCAATACCACTGAGAAGTGACCTGACATGGATATGGACAAGCTTGACGTACGTACACACATACAGAGCAGGTATAATAATCTGGGTCAGAAAAATTGAAAAAAGAGTGCACAGTAGTAAAACTCAGTTGTTCAGTAGACATTAATGTTAAACATAGTGTTAAACAAAACGTCGATGGCAAACTAATAAAGAATCTGTAGTTATTCCATCCGCACAATAACCTGTAATTACTTGATGGGTTGGTTATGTTTATGTAACGTAGCTACAGCCTCGGTTGATTTTCACGAAAGTAGAGAAGAAACAGCGAATAATAAACGAAAGAAAAGTTACAATTACAAGCCATTAGTGTAACTGTAAAAATATGCAAAATATTCGATAACTTTAGCTTGTAATAGGTACATATACGCACGCATAGACCTATAAGTATATCTATATACATAAGTCAAAACGTTCAGAACAACGCATGCAAAGGGGATGGTTACTTGCACACATACATACGTCTTCAGATGGCGCATAGTTCAATGGTTGGAGCATCGGGCTTACAATCGTGGGGATGTGGGTTCGATTCTCAGACTGGGCTGTGTGTTGTATTCTAGAGCAGGACATTTTATTTCACGTTGCCCCAGTTTACTCAGCTGTAGAAATGAGTTGTGACGTCACTGGTGCCAAGCTGTATCGGCCTTTGCCTTTCCCTTGGACAACATCGGTGGCGTGGAGAGGGGAGACTGGTATGCATTGACGACTCCTGGTCTTCTACAAACAACCTTGCCCAGACTTGTGCCTCAGAGAGGAACTTTCTAGGTGCAATCCCATGGTCATTCGTGGCCGAAAGGGTCTTTATGTCCTTATAACAACCCTGTTACCATCAATTTCATCACAAAACCTTGAGAAAGCTTTCAATTTGGCTGTCAGATCCAGCCTAAAGAAAGTCCACACCATATTTAAATGGTGAACTAAATCTTCTTTGAGGTGACTTTGTCTACCTACCATCTCTTCATCTTTATTGCTATTATTATATTTTTCAATAACATCACTATCATTACCATCTCCACCACCATCTCCACTATCATCATATTTTAGCCTGTAGAAGAGTTGATTCATTGTCCAATTAAAATATAATTAAGGATGTCAATGAAAGACAATAGAGAAGTAGACAACCAACTGAGAACCAAAATGGTCATTTGATTTGCTAGAAATAGCAGCCAAATCTATCTCCAATTACACTCTACAGCCTTTAAAAGTGAAGTACAGTTTGGATAAAGTAATCCTTGATGATATATTATGTAAGATGGAAAGTCTGAGTAATTGCATCTGACCTAGATCTCAAAAGAAAAACAATAATTACAACCAGCTGAGCAGTCATCATATAATGTCCATTTGCCATACTGGCATGAGTTGAACAGTTTGACAGAATCCAACGAATTTCAGGGGCATATCAGACTCTAATAACAGCTTTAGCATGGCTTCTACAGCTGGATGCTCTTCCTAATGCACATCACTTTACAGTGTGTACTGTATGCTTTTTTTTTTCCATGCCATCAACATTAATGAGATCGCCAAGTAACTTGCAAAACAAGAAAAGAACAACGAAAATGGAGAGTGCCCTGTTGACTACATGGAGGGGAATAGTTTACAATATGTCACCACATAATGTTATGTCATTGGCAATCACTGATTTAATGATCAAATGATACAGTCCACCAAGTTGTAATTAGGCACCATTGTACCATAGAGGCTTGGTTCATTTCCTTCAGTGAATTTGATTTGAAAAAAGATGTTTTCCAGTGGTGATCCTATGACTCAGGGCCTCACCAAACTACTGTTGCTGATGTTGTAGCCCAAGTATGTTTTGTTATCCTAGCTGTTGGTAGAAATAAGAATCACATCCTTTGGAAATGTTTCTTATGGTAGACTTGTATGATATCTAAGTGGAGATTTATCTCTCATTTGATGTATTTTATTTCTCCAGCAGTAGACACTATTTTACATTACATCAATTCACTTAGCTGCCGATAGATATCACATTTTGTGGAAATGTTACTTATTATAGACTGGGGGGCTTATCCATACATAAAGTTACCTTTCATCCATTTAACACCCTAGTACCAAACCTAAATTGCCCCTTCCTTAACCCTTTAGCATTTAAACCGGCCATATCCAGCCCAAATATTCTACTTGTTTTATGTTCAAACCAGGCAAGTCTGGTCTCTCACACCTTCCTTACAATGTCATTCTAAAAATAAACAATCACATCATTGATTTGATGCTATAAGATAAAGCATTATCATTTCAAAATGATGTAAATAAATATGCATTACATTTAATGGAATAATCTGAAAGCTAAAGGGTTTAAACTGTTGTTTTGAATAAGACAACTGGTGGTGATGATGGTGGTGGTGGTGGTTATGGTGGTGTCGATGATGATGCTTAAATTAAAACCTTCCATCAAAATGGTATTTTAGTTTATGTCCCAAACACAAATTAATTAATGACAAATTTACTTTAGTATATTCTTTATTATTTTCGAAATTTATTGGAAAAAAAATTATTTTAACAGAAACAGAGTAACAAAAGGGATAAATCAAAATGTTAAGAAGTAAAGATTTCAAAAAAAATATCATAATCTCTCAAGATTAGATTAATTGAATGTTAATTGTGCAGGAAAATTGTACTCTTATTCAAGGCAATAGTTGATCAAGTGTTAGCTCATTTTATAGTTTTATTTATTTTGCTTTGCAATGTCTGTCGTCCTCATCATTTAATGTCCATGTTTTATGTTGGCACGAGTCAAGCAGTTTGACAGGATCTGCGTTGTGTGCCACTGTCTACTTTGGCATGGTTTCTACAGCTGGATGCCTTTCTTAATGCCAACCACTTTACAGAGTGAACTTGGGTGCTTTTTCATGCTATCAGTACAAATATTGTTGCTGTGCAGCTTGCAAGACTACTACAAAACTTCAAATGGGGGTAGGGTCTTTACACTTGGAGATTAGTAACTGGTTGTTTTGTTTTTGTTTTTTTTATGATATCTCATCATCATCATCATCATCATCATCATCATCATCATCATTTAACGTCTGTTTTTCCATGCAGACATGGGTTAGACGGTTTGACTGGAAACTGGCAAGCTGGG
>JAOPUL010003171.1:31621929-31638362 GCA_027564515.1 Octopus rubescens | reverse complement strand
TGGATCTAGGTTAGAAACCGGCTCTTTCTCTATTGGCAGAAATCTTGAAATAAAACTGAATAATGACATACATACATGCATACATACATACATACATACATACAAAAATAAACAAATTGTTTACGACTAACAAGAAAAGTATGTATCATACAGAGATTAGCTGCCTTGCTGATGTGAATATCTCTTTGAAAATGAAAGAGAAAGAGGATAACTGTGGACAACTATTTCAAAACCTTTAGTTTCTATACCCAGATTATAAATTCACATTTATACGAATAATAGTTGGTGTACTTGGTTTTGTTAGTAAACGTCTAAGCGACAATCTGGAAAAGCTGAGCTTTTTCAAAAAAGAGATCAACTAGCTAACACACTCATTACAAATACATTCTGTAAGTAGAATAATAAAAATATGCAAGACTTTTCTCAAGTTTAAAATTTGAATTTGTTGTCTATATTCCAATGATGGGATTTTGTATTTTTGTGAGAAACCAACCACTTCCTTGTAGGAAGACTTCAAATAGTTTTTAAAATAGAAGAGAACATACATACGCATGTGTGTGTGTGTGTGTGTGTGTGTGTGTGTGTGTGTGTGTGTGTGTGTGTGTGCCAATTAGTCAAACTTATGGAAATTTTCAAATTTTATTCAATGATTTTTGCAGTCACAGATATCACTAACTCCTCAGACTGTGTTTTTATTTATAGTTGCAATTACCACTTGTGGCTACATAAGTAAATCAGAAAAGATAAGATAGAGAAAGGAAATTATTTTGGCTAACACTGCATAGAGAGAGAGAGAGGGGGGAGTGAAAGAGAGAGAGAAACATAACGAAGGAAAGGCGGTAACTTACTACCATTCTGTTTACTTCACTGGATCCCCTTCTATTTGTTCTCGGGGTGGACAGCATTGCTCAGAGCATCACCGATTCTTTCAACGTCTGATACCTGGACAATGCGACAATAGGTCAGCCAGTAGAGAGTGTCTGTCACAATCTCCAGTTGGTGGTTCCTACTCTAGCAAGGATCGGCCTTGAGATAAATTTGTCCAAGTTGGAGGTTGTGAACATCAACTATGACACAGAAGGATTTGCGCCCTCCATCTCGGTCGTTGGTTCACTACTTCACCAGGTACAGGTGACCTTGAAAGGGGACATCCTTATCCTTGGGTTGCCGATCCTCCTGCCTGTCATTCGCTCCACCCTTAGGTCTAAGCTTTGCCAACTTGAAAGATTGACAGTCAGACTGAATGTAATCGATGCCCACCCAGCACTGTTCCTGTTAAGGAACAGCTTCGCCATGGTAAAGTTACTGTACATTATCCGCAGTGCCCTTTGCTACAGCCATGTATCTAGATGTCTGATTCCAATGGGCCATCGAAGAGATATGCAATGTTCAGTTCAACAACACTGGGTGGCAACAGGCCACCTTATCCATCAAATATATGGCAACCTCAGCCTTCGATCTCCGATCACACTGGCCTTGCTGGCTTTTCTCTAATTGGTGACCTTTTGCCATGTCCTCATTAACAGGGTTCTCCCCAACACAACTGAACCATCTGTGATTAGGGAATGCGAGGAGGCCTACGCAGCATGGAACCAGCTGGGCCTGCACCCTCTCACCTCTGTGGACGTCCGGTCCTCTCAAACAAAGTGGGACACCATCCAGTGTAACATGATCTCGGATGAGTTAGTTCGCCAACTTGACCAGCACCATTTGGCATGTTTCCACTCAGCTTCCGAGCCTCACAATGGAGCTTGGCTCAATGCGGTGCCATCACTCGTGACTGGCACTCAGCTTGATAGCAACTGTCTGCGCATCAGCATTTCCCTGAGGCTTGGCCTCCATATCTATGAGCCTCATGAATGCCACTGCAGATTCTTTCGGCCTCCACCCACTGTCATGTTGTCATAGTGCATGCCACTCTTAACAAAATCTTAAAGCATGGCCTAGACACCGCAGGCTTCCCTTCTCAGCTCAAGCCAGCAGGGTTAGACCAAGGGGACGGTAAAAGGCCTGACGGTATGACAATTTTCCCATTCTGAGGCAGTAGGCTCCTCATCTGGGATGTCACATGCTGTGACACCTTCTCCAGTGGTAACTTGGTGTGTTCAACTACAAACCCTGGTACCGCTGTTCGTCAAGCTGAGAAAAGCAAACTGTCAAGGTATCAGTCGCTCTCCAGCAGGTTTATGGTCGAGCCTTTGGCAGTGAAGACATCCAGTGTTCTCGGCTTCCAGACCATATCCTTGTTCACTGCTATCGGGGCGGAGATGGCTATCTGCAAATGAGAGCCCCGTGAGTCATAATGGCTGTTCCAGCACATCTCCCTCACCATCCTCTGAGGCAACCCCTTTTCCATTTTGTCTGCTGGGACCATGAGGTGGTCTGACTTACAGGAAATTGTACGTTCCTCTCCTTAATGTAAAGTTACTCCATATACATATATGGCAACCTTTTACTCCTTTGTAAAGGTACAATTCAGTGTTAATAGTAGTTTTTTATTTACCTCACTTATTCTTCTTCCTTTCCCAACTCCTTTCAGAAACTTCTGGCAAATTGTGTAACTCAATTTTCTATTTTTACAAAAATTTTCTTTTCTCACAATCATCAAACACAGATTATAGTTGGAGAAATAATACAAAGACTTCACATAGTAGATGCAAAATGGTGATAATCTTTTCTCTCAGACACATTCTTCAAGTGTATTTTATAGAGTGTTATCAGTTTCATTTTTCCTCCAAAAGCTCCACTCAGAACTTCAAATTCATATCTCCTTATGTCATACAAACTTATTTAAATTCACAAATTTTATTAACTGATTTTACGAATGCAATTCACCACTAGTGGCTCTTGTTATTACTAAATACCCTTTGAACATATAATGGAACATCTTTCGGGGATCAATAAAATAATTATTAAACAACTACTAAGTCAACCAACTGTACTCTCTCCAACCCAGAAAAAAATGGGTGACATTGTGACAAGATCATTATTACATACATATATTTTCAGGTTAACACAAAAGACCTCTACGTGTATGAACACAAGCTGCAGTGTGCTATTAGGTCAACTTATAATGACATAGATAGCTACATAAAATAAGAGGAGACTTTATATGTGGTACATTGATTAAACATCTGTTACTGGACTAACTCACACTGAATATTTTATTTAAAATATGCTTAGTTAAATAAAACAATAAGTAACATGTGATCTTAGAACTACAGGGAAGTAACACCATACATTACAGTGCTACAACTTGGTTTTGCTATAATTGAGGCTTATTTTTGGCTGTTCTCAATAACATATTAAAGAATTCAGATGGCATGGCTACATGGTTAAATTCAATTCACAATGCCATGGTTCTCGATTCAGTCTCACTGCAACAACATTCTATTTTAACCACAACAGAAAATTCAATGTTGGTTACAGTGTACCTGTTCTTGGGTGGTAGACTTAATCTATCACCCACAGCTTAGCACTTTAATAAACTCCATTCTGTTGCAAACCTTCAAAAATATCTTGAATCGTGGTTTCTTCCTTCCTTCACCCCCACCTAGTCTAACACAGGCACTACAAAAAGACTATAAACATTGAGAAAAAACACATACTACTATTTTGAAGTACTGAAAAAAGTTGTATCTGTTGGGAAGTTTTTAAGTGAAAGTGGTTTGGCATTTAGCAGTCATGAAATGAAATGAGATTGCCAATTAATGGAAATTTAATGAACTATTAAATTTTTTATTGAGTGTACATGAACATCTTGACAAAGGTAAGAACGAAAATGTAAATACAACTTTTCTAGAAATCATGGAAAACACGTGCAAGAAAATGTAAATCAAATTAACAATGATGTCATTATTGAGTTTACGAGTCACCCAAGGCTAAGCCTCTGTGTCTTACGTTCCCTACAAGAGTTGAGTTCACATCACATAAGAACATTGCAACACAACTTTTTTTTATCTCAAATGGTTCTGTTTTATTCAACGTTAATCCGGAAAGAAATTCAAATAATAAAAGATCACACAACATTCAAATGGTACCTGGACAAATTCCTCCAAGAAGTACCAGTCAAACCACCAACATCTAGATACATATCAGCCAAAAACAACTCTTTGCTCAAGTGGTCCATGGGTTCCCAAAACATGACTTGAAAGACCTCTCCAGGTGATGCTATTAAGTTAGTCATGGCCTGGGTCGATAATGCCTGAAAAGTTATCAACCATGATACCAAATACTACTCTGTTATTGTTGATTTTATGCCTGGTTTGACACGTTAACCAACAGGTAATTGTAGCTTGATGCTATTATAATTAAAACCCTGAGAGATTTTTACCTTTTTACAATAGAAAATCATTCATCCATGAATATGTCCAACAAAATACAATAAACCCTAAGTGAACATAAGCTTTCACTTGAAAATATCATTGGTCAGTCTTATGATATTGGATTTAACATGATGATGATGATATAAAGAAAGAAATATAAATAATATATAAAAATAGGATGAGAGAGCTCATGATAGTTAGTTAGGATTGTGACTTATTGTTAGACTACAATTGATTAACAAACTGTGAGATCACAATTCTGACTTCACAAATTGGAATAAGAGAAAAACACAATATTGTATTACTCATACATTCGTGCAGAGCAAGACATAAGATTGTGATGCTCACATCATCAATGATGCCTAAAAAAATAAATGACGGTATGGTACAATGAATGTAACACTTGAAAGTATTCTTGTGGTTGTTGATTATGTAACCATATTTGAGCTTGGTAAAGAAATGTTGACTACAGCATTCAAATAAGCAACAATGATAACATATGAAGAAATCTTGTCACTTTATACATCAAGCATTGAGAATCATTGCCGATTTTGATCAGTATCTTGACATGGAGAATTTTTTAGATTTCTTTATTTCATGGCTGAGAGAATGACGGCTAAAATCCATGATGTTTTTGCAGTGCTTTCAAGACAAGTAAAGGCTCACAGCTCATAAGTTATCTTTAGACTGAAGACCTGATCCAAATTCTTATAATAATGAACTTATTGCATACAGTGCTCAGGTGAACTACAACTCATCAGAAAAAGTAACCAAAACTGCATGAATAGTACATAGAATTCATTAATTTAATTAAATTAACTATATCAATTAAGGTGAGATAATAACTTCTACTAGAGGTACAAGACCAGAATTATTGGATGAGTGAATGGTTAGGTATATTGAACACTAGTCCTTGATAGGTTCATATTGTATCGACCTCGGTGAGATTTGAACTCAAAATATAAAGGAACACAAATACAGCCATGCATTTTGTTTGACGCACCCTGATTCTGCACATTAACCCCCTCATCCCCACTGAATAGAGCTAAGTAATAAATATAACAATAATAATAATTATATCAAAGTGTACTCTTTTAAATGTAGCCAAGAGTCAGGTGGATAGGTAGTGGTGTTAACCAGAGTGATGGATTAAGTCAGCCATCAAAACACAGTTACTTTCTAACTGATGAGCTTCTGTTCAGTTTCCTATCTTCTCACTCTGAGTCGACTGAGGCTATAATAAAAGACACTCAATGTACAATATAGTTGAATCAAACATGGAACCTCAAGACTGCAAAGCAAACTTCTAAACCACAAGGCTGTGTCTAATATGATGGTGCCACATAAAATGCATCCAGTCCACCCTGTGAAGTGGTTGGTATTAGGAAGGGCATCCAGCTGTAGAAACGAAGCCAAAACAGACTATGGAACCTGGTGCAGCCCCTGGCCTTGGCAGCTCCTGTCAAGCTGTCCAACCCATGCCAGCATGGAAAACGGACGTTAAATGTCGTTGTTGTTGTTGATCATCATCATCGTGACATTTTCTGTAACTTTTGTTTTTGTTGTTACATTTTGTTTTTATATCTTATTTATTTATATATTTTTTTTTAGCAAGTCTCAAATTACTTAAGATTCATGAGCAGATTTGAAATAGTACTAATACATTACTGGCAACCACTTGGCTTCTGATAATATTCTGCATTTGCGTCTTAAGTTATTTCTATTACGTAAGACAGGTGATGTTTACCATGTCTTAGTGAATAGTTAATAGTTTCAACATAACAGAAATACGGTATGTAAATATATAGGACACACAATTATACACACACTCTCTCTCTCTTTCTCTCTCTCTCTCTCTCTCTCTCTATCATCATCATCATCATCATTATTCCTTTTTAAAGGGTGGAATTCTCAAATGAATAACTTTATATTTTGCCCAGGTAAAAGAAGGTTAGCTGTACACTAGACATATTTACTTTCTAATTGAATGTCACTCCACTCATCAATCATTAGTCATGTATTTCCTTTTCAGTAATCAATAGATATGCTATCAGATATTACCTTTTATATTTTATACGCACTGTTTCCTCTCAGTTACATAGGCCGTTTATCAAATTATTTCTCATTCATTTATTTACTAACAAGTTAAACTGGTCGACAACACTAGATATTCTATTAGCTATTGGTTTCAAATGTTGGTACAAGGCCAGCAATTTCGGTGGAGGGTGTACTCAACTAGTACTTATTTTATCGACCCCGAAAGGATGAAAGGCAAAGTCAGCCTCGGCGGAATTTGAATTCAGAACGTAAAGACGGACGAAATGCCACTAAACATTTTGTCCGGCGCGGTAACGATTCTGTTAGCACGTCGCCTTAATATTCTATCAGATATTTTAATTACCATTGTTATGCACTGTTTCCTCTCAATGAGATATGCAGCAGCTAAATATGGCCGTTTATTATATTATTTCGCATTTATTTATTTACTAACACTTTAAATAGGTCATTGCTACACAAGAGATTACATTATTCAAGTGTGAAATTTATTTTTAAATGTATCTATGAGAGAGCATGCGTGCGGGCATATATGTGAGTGTGTGAGTGTATTGTGTGTATGTGTGTTTGGATGTATGTGCGCAGTAAAATACATAGAATACAGTATATATTACCAATGTTTACACCTTCATGTTCCTTTATAGTTTGAAAGATTTTTTCCGATATCAACTACAGGCGTGGCTATGTGGTAAGAAGTTTGCTTCGCAACCACATGGTTCCGGGTTCAGTCCCACTGCGGGGAACCTTGGGCAAGTGTCTTCTACTAAAGCTCCGGGCCGAACAAAGCCTTGTGACTGGATTAGGTAGACGGAAACTGAAAGAAGCCCATCGCATATATATGTATGTGTCTGTGTGTGTCTTTGTTTGCCCCCCCCCAACTTGGTGTGTTTACGTCCCCGTAATGTAGCGGTTCGACAAAAAGAGACCGATAAAATAATTTAAAAAAAAAAAAAAAAGAAAAGTACTGGGGTCAATTAGTTCGGCTAAAATTCCTCAATGCGTTGCCCCAGCATGGCTGCAGTCTAATGACTGAAACAAGTAAAAAAGAGAACATGTGGAGAAGAAAAAAGAACTAGATTGGATATATGTTCATTCTTTACATCCTTACATGTATTTTATTGATGAATGGATCATTTAGTAGGGGAAACTTAATAAGGTAAGTTTTTCCCTACTAAATGACAAGCCTATTTAAATACATTTTCTTAGAATCTCAATTCTGTGGCAAAGTTTGTGAAATGTTAGCCTTGAGACAATTCAATGATGTAATCATATATGTGTGCATAAATGGTTCATTCATTTATGAAACACATGTATGAAATGTAATGAAGAAACATAGGGACTTTGTTGTTGATGTGTGTGTAGCTGTGTAAGGTGCAAGCATGGCTGTGTAGGCACAGGCATGTGGTTAAGAAGTTTCAGGTTCACTCCCACTACATGACACCTTGGGCATGTCTTTTACTATAGCATGAGTGGTTAAAGCAGGGTTAATGGAAGGTGTCATGTGGTTAAGGGACACTAAAATGTGTGCCAGCACATCGACAGAGACAGCATCCTGTCACCAGTCTGGAGTTGGCAGCAGAGGCATTTCCTGACCAACAGAACATATCCCCCTCATAAGAAGTAGAAAAGCTTGAGTTCCAGTCTGGTCAGATGTTTCTTGGAGCAAAGTATGATAAAGTCAGACAGAAGTGAACTACCAAGGTTATGTAGGCTTTAGTCATTTCTACCCATCCTTTTAGGGTTAACTTCCACTCAGTCCATTTCAGAATGAGATTAGCCATCCTCCTCACAACTTCTTCCCAGTTTCCATCAACCTGGAGATCTAGTCTGAACCAGGTTCTAAGCACCTTCACTGGGACTTCAGTCCAGTGACAGAAATCACTGCTGCTAAACATGAATTTGTCTCTCTCATCATTGTCATCATTTAATGTCCATTTTCCATGCTGGCAGGGGTTGGACAGTTTGACCAGAGCTGGCAAGCAGGAGAGCTGCACCAAGTTTCAGTCTGATTTGGATGCCCTTCCTAATGCCAACCACTTTACAGTGTGCTAGGTGCTTTTTACGTGGCACCAACACGAGTCTCTCCATGTGCTTATTTACAAGCCAACCAATGTCCTAATTCAAGTGTATTCCTATATAATCTTAGTACTATTTCAGTATAGTGCTGATTGCTTCTATATCTGAAGGTCTGACATCCTGGTAGTGACATCATCCATATATACCAACTTGGCTCTCCTCTAACTCATTTTGAACAGGATACCCCTCAAAATCTCCATCTTCTGCAACAAAGGCTTCATAGCCAAAACATACGAGAGATGGGGGCATCCTTAATAAACTGAGCATTTGATACTAAATAATTCTGAGAGGTAGCCTTTTAACTTACCTACCAAACATTGTAGCAATCCAGCCTCTGAAACTACCTGCCAGGTAACAGTGCTCCACCCTGTCAAATGCTTTGGAATGATCCAAATTGATCACTACCCTATCAAATCAAAATTTATTCCTGACCCACTCTATGATGAATCATATAAAGTAGAGGTTGTTGTGGATAGCTCTATCAGGGATGGTACAGGTTTACATGTCTCTAATTACACTACTGACAACAAACACCAGCATTTTAGCAAAGCACCTTTGCCAAAATGTTAACTTTGTGATTAGCAGAGTTGTGAGCCTGAAGTTTTCTATCACAACCCCTATCTGCCCTTAATGCAGATCAGCAACTGAAGCTGTGAAGGAAGTCACAGCTTTGTTTATATGACACATCTTCAGAGAGTCTTTATATTGCTGCAATGGTGCTTCAACGGAACACTTACTTACCATGAGCAAGTTTAACCATAAAAAACTGCTTTGGAAATGTAATTGTTTTGCATCTAAGCCACCTTAAAACGGCAGTGAAATTGATGTATCATTAGTAATGCATGCATACAACAAATTTTGAAGCGACATGGGACTTCTATGTTGGATGTCATGTCCTGCCACTTGATCTTACAGATTTTGCAAAGACAATGAAGATGGGAAGTGTCTAATTGTTTATTATTCAACATCTACTTCTCATCAATGCTTGATACAGCTTTCAGAGAAACACTAATTAGCTGCAATATACAATTTGTAACTGACAGCAACATTCTCCAACTTCCTGTTAAAACAAAGATATCAGAAATCCTTGTGCACGAGCTGCTCTTTGAAGATGACTGTGCTCTTGTTATCCATACTCTTGAAGATATTCAAAGAATCATTGACTGTCTTTCAGCTGCTACAAAGAACTTTGGTCTCACAATCAGCATGAGAAAAATTGAAATCATGCCCGACTCAGACCGAGTTGTCTCCCATGTAATCCAGAAATCACTACGGATGGAAAAGTGCAAAAAGTGATAGAAGAGTTGACCTATTTGAGTGTTGCTTTTGGCAGGTTT
Organism: Octopus rubescens; assembly: GCA_027564515.1. Taxonomy (NCBI): domain Eukaryota; kingdom Metazoa; phylum Mollusca; class Cephalopoda; order Octopoda; family Octopodidae; genus Octopus; species Octopus rubescens. The sequence continues at coordinate 31,628,569 of JAOPUL010003171.1, read as the reverse complement.
CCAAATTGGCTTTGATTCACACATCTCACTATATACATTTTCCTTACAGGTAAACATACAGACATTCCACATGAACATTGACTGCATAACTCTTACTGATCTGTAAGGGACATTGCTTCTAACAATCTATCTGTATGTTGCTGAATTCATCTTTCTAAGAATAACTGTTTGTATCTTCCTACAAAAGTAAACATACAATCAAGGCCAGACATTACATATATTTATTCCACTAAACACACTGGCTGTAGTGATGTCTGAACATATGATTATGTGCTTGTTATTGTAGTCCTTTAATCTCACACGCAAACAAACCCAATATCTTTTCTCCTAACAAGTCAAATAGATTTATGCTTTAGCCCTAAAAGAATTTAGTTTACAGTTAGTTATTCAGTTTATAACCAGTAAATTTTCTTGTTTTGTTATACATTACAATAATGTATCAGTATATTATTTCTACTGCTGAGACTTGAACCAATCATACACAATATGCATAAAACATATTTAAACAGAAAGAAAAGGAATTGAATTAAAATACACGTTTATTATAACCAAATCTTTTCATACAAAAATATCATATAGAAACATTACAGTGTTGTAAAGTATGGACTGAACAATTTCATAAATTCTTTTATTATTTCAAAACTGAAATTATTGACTGGTGTACAATAATCCATTCTATGCAAAACTCATCTCAAAAAGAATATCCCGACTACTGCAGCCAGAGTTTCCCAGCATACATCAATAAGTATAGGTTAAATACCTTGGCCAAGAGAATAAGGTATTGTCTATAGTTTAAAATCTACTGCAAACATTTCATCGAGAAGCTGTTTTCTCTTCAATCGCTATGACATTGAAAATGATGAACATAACTTTCCATACAAAGATGAGGTGTCGGAAGACAGGTTTTCAGTTTGAATCTAGGCAGTGTTGACATAACTTATTATACTCACAGGAATGTTAATATAAGAATTTCGTTACCAGTCAATATAAGGTTATTGTTATTATTATCATCATCATCATCATCATCATCACCATTATTATTATTATTATTATTACTATTATAGAGCATTATCTTCTAAACAATAAAATATGGTGAAATTAAGTCTAAAACAATTTAAATTCTAATTTGATAATGTTTCAGTAATGTCCTCAATACCCTAAGAAAAACTTGAACATCACAACATACAATGATAGATGTTGTTGTCATTATTGTTACTATTTTCTGTTTGAATTGTGGCAGATGGATTTAAACTTGTTGGTTAACAGTAGAAATGAGAGAAATGAATGTTTTGTGAAATGCCTTAGTTGAACATACAAGTTATAGAAGGCTTGAGAAGAAACGGTAAACAACACAGCAAAAACAACAGTGTATGTCAAATCATACTGAAGCAATAAAGAAAAATAAACTAAGTCAATCTTACATAAAAGTGGAACAAAATACAATACCGAGTAATAACGTATTTCAAAAAGATTAGCTGATATTAACATGGTGTTTCAAATGTTGTTTGCCATTTTGTGGAGTCTTATATTAACAAAACAAAATTAATGTATGCTCTGTAAGGTAAGTAATATAGAAGAATAAAGGATTTCTGGAAGCATGATCACTTTAAAGAGCCTAATATCACTCCACTTCTAGTGTAAAATATTTTTTAAAACACACCAAAATCTCTCTATAAAAAAAACAAGTCACATGCCCATACCACTACCATTCTTTTATATGTTGATTTCTTTGTTTCTGTCATACTATAGAAATGAGGAATTGGCTGGGCCAAGAAAGAATGAAGATATGATAAAGATAGACGGATTAGGTAGCTGGGAGAGAGACAAAAAAAATAGCCAGCAGTCAGTCAGTAAGTGATCCAGGCAATTGGTATATAGACAAAATGAAATGCAAGAAAATGGAGCAGGGCTTGAAGTAGAAAGATTAAGAATTACTAAAAGGAGACAAAAATAAACCCCCATCATTTTTGATGGATTCTTTCTTTGCATATTTATAAGAAACAAAAGGACTGATTATGAAACCTGAATGAGACATTTTAAAATCTAAACTTTATCAAAAGCAGGAAAGGGTAATAAATAAATTACTAAAGGTTACAGAATTATATGGTTATTAAAGATTTGAAGGATCATAAATTAAACAAGAACTATAAACTATAAATTACAAAACTGCTATGTAATAAATATATTGAATCAATTAAATTTGAAAAAATATTACCAACAAAGTATTGAAAAGAAGACAAAACAAGAACTAAAAGGATACAACCAAAATTCCATAGGTTCTAAAACAAATCTATTAACATATTTTTCAAAATTTAATAACCTGTAACTCATCCACATGTGTAATTTGTTAATGTTGTAGAAGAATATCAAAAGAAGTTTATTTTAAAGTATTGAACAAAATAAGTCTCAGGATATTGATTGAAAGAAAAATATTAAAATAATTTGAAAGAGCATTAATTTGGGAGTTAAATTGGTTTAAGATGGTACCAGTTATAAAAACTTTAATTGAAACGGAATAAATTACAACTATTGCAAGTTTCAATAATTGTAAATAAAATGATTCAAATTATTCTTCCTTTTCCTTAAAAAAAAAAACCCAGTAAATCTGATCACAGAATATAATTGATTTTCAAATAAACCTAAATCGGAATCAAACTCTGAAAAAAAAATTGGTGAGATGAGTCTTTTTCTTCTTGCATGTTTTTCAGATGTGACAATAACATTAACTTCTTTGGGTAGAATTTGAGGCAAACATTTAATTTCGCATGCCCTCACGAAATTCTCGAAGTACTCGTTCCTCCAAATTAAAATCATACTGGGAAAAAAAAAAAAGAAAGAATGACAAATGAAGAAAAAATTCAAAATACTTAAAAATTAAATAACTATTAATAAATTTATCTTTAATGTTTTATAGCTAATGGCTTCCTGATAACATTGAGTTATATCAACATTTTAAAATGAACTTTTGGTGCAAGTATTTTTACAGTTGGGTGCCATAATATTAACTAACCAACTGTAATGATGAACTGGTATTTATTTTCAACAAAGACATTGTACACTGCTTTGAATGATGTATGTCTACCTGAACACCAAGTCCACAATTTATCAACAATTTATCAATTTATCAACAATTATCAATTTATCAACAACAATTCCCAAATATTCTGGTTAAAAGTCTCATCTATTCTTCTAAATTCAACTGCTCCTAAAACTCCTTCAAATTCTATCAGATATTTGACAATTTCTCATTTTATAGTAAAGACACCAATCATACTTTATCTATCCCTGAGGTCATTGCTCTTGGTGGATTCGATGTACACAATTATTTCTGACTTTCACTCATTCTAAACAGATGCTGGTAGTGAAAAACTTGAATCATTTGCCATTCTGAACAGTTGCATCAATTAGTACCTACAACTACCCATATCCATGACAGACAAACCAAATATCCTAACCTGACCTTTTTTGCTGGATGCTTGAGTAGTAAATTTGCTTCAATATGCCAGAGTTAATCTGACAGGAATAGGTACAAGGTCAGCTTGGAATGTGTTATTGCTAATAGACTGGCATTCTAACAAAAGGAATATTTCATCTGCTTAATGCAATAAAAAGATATAAGAGTAGAGATTGTATCCCAGTATTGTTCATATTCCCACCCATCATAACAATAACAATGCAAATGATGAATAATTCAGTAGTTTACAATATTCAAATCAAATTCTCATGTATGGAAATGAATTATGAAATAGCATATACTTAATCATTTTTTAGGTGATTACTTTAAATCTATAGTACTATACTAAGTTGATGCTACTACAGTAAAGTACATCTCAAGATATGCTTTACTGTAGTAAAGTTTTATATTTTTCTCTTTTTTCATCCAAGCCAAGATAAAGAAGCCCAGACGTAAAGGAACTCAAGAGGATTAAAATTATGAAGTATAGCAATTGAGCTTATGAAACTTATATTAAAATCATATTTAAAAAAGAATAAATAAATTAATCAATAAACTTACATTAAATTTCTCCATAATCTTATTCCGATCCATTTTTATATTTGGAACATTGAGCTACAAATAAAGCCAGAAAAGTGATATTAATGACAAACATATATAATGAAAGGGGAGATAAACAATATGATTAAACGGCAGACACTAGTTGGTAAACTACTATCATCCTAGATCAGTGATTCTCAACCATTTTTTATCTATGGACCCCTTTGATTACTAATTTATTCTGGTGGACCCATAGTCATTCAATGTTTTTAAAAAAACTAGTTTTACAGATATTTCTTTCAAAGTTCCTATTTTGTTTTACACACATTCACTTGTGTAGTTTGAACTATGTATAACGTTAGAGAAAGAAACTGAGCTGTTTCTTACAATAAATACTTCTAAAGCAAAATTTTTTTCCTGAATTCCTAAAATATTACCGTGGTTCTCCAATTTACTATTTTGCTTGCATGGACCTTCAGGGGGTCATACGGACCCCCAGTTGAGAACCACTGCCCTAGATCAATCCATTATGTTTTATTAGCTGTTTGACATAAATTATTTCCAGAACAGTTATATGAAAATTTAACTAAACTTTTACATTTTCTCAAAATGTGGAAATTATTTAATATGATTTGCTTTTTGAATAAATTATAATACTTGCCAGGAGGATCATTTGTTAAATTCCTTATCTTTTATTCTGTTTATTATGCCTACTTTTTACATTAGTATGGTCAAAATATTCAATGTAACCCTTTTGTTACCATATTTCTGTTGAAATGCATTATATATGTTTCAATTAATTTTGAAAATAATGAAGAATTTAATAAAATAGCTATCATTAATTAAGCAGGTATTTGGTACATAAAATGGCATGAAATTTTATTGAGGTTTTAAATTAGATCACTTTAAAACAGAAAGTTTACATCATAGAGCTAGGGCAGTCTTGAGTGAGTGGATTGGTATCAAAAGAGTTACAAACTTTCAAGAGCTTCCCTATTCTTTTTCTATATACTATTAAGAAATTATGAAGATAGATGCAGGCATGGCTGTGTGGTAAGAAGCTTGCTTCCCAACTACATGGTTCCAGGTTCAGTCCCACTGCATGACACTGGGAAGTCTCTTCTACTATAGCCTTGGGCCGACCAAAGACTTATGAATGGATTTGGGAGATGGGAACTGAAAGAATCCTGTCGTATATATATATATATGTGTGTCTTTGTGTCTGTATTTGTCCCCCACCACCACTTGACAACTGGTGTTGGTGTGTTTACATCCCCATAACTTAGTGGTTCGGCAAAAGGGACTGATAGAATAAGTACTAGGCTTAAAAAAATAAGTCCTGGGGTTGATTTATTTGACTAAAACCCTTCACGGTGGTTCCCCAGCATGGCCACAATCAAATGACTGAAACAATAAAAAAAAAAAAAAAGGATGCAAGTAGGTAACAATTTCTCTTGACAAACATACTGTTCCAGGTTCAATACCACTGAGCAACACTTTGAGCAAGTGTCCTCTACTCTCAGTTAAGCAAAGCATTGAGATATTTGGTAAATGGAAACTATACTGAATATGTGCGTGTGTGAGTGTCACGGTGGGATGGCAGAGATGGTATGCAGAACAAAAATACCTTGTGGTAATTGATTCTATCCTGTTAGTCCCTTTTATGCCCATAGATTTCGCCTTTTATTTTCCTCTGGATTGATAAACTAAATATCAGATGAAATATTGGGGTTAATCTAATCAACTAAAACCCTTGAAAGCAGGGGACTTAAACATGACCAGGCCAATGGCTGAAACCAGTAAAAGAAAATTTATTGCCAAATCCACACAGTGTAATGGAATTTCTTTCACAAGTCCAAATGAAACCTAAAGAAGAGAATTCTTATTTAACTTACTTTAGGGTACTCAGTGTAGTTATTTACAATCTTGATTGTAACACCTCCTAAATCTTGAAGCCATCCTGTCCGGCCTGAAAAAAAAAAACGTTTCAAGCATATATTAGGGCATTAACAGATGAATATTAAAAATAAAGGGAATATGAGAACAGAAATAAAAAAAAGTTTGATTCCCCCCCCCCCTCCAATGTTTTCAACATCAGAAATAACCACAATTAGGTTAATTACAGTGATTAAGGAAAAAATACTAACATTACTTTTTCTGGCTAATCAAGCAAGTAAGGGAGACAAATCCAAACACTTCTGGATTCTTAACCATTATCAGTATAATTATAGTCTTCACACATGAGTGTATAGTTAAGAAGCTCACTTTTCAACCACATGGTTTTGGTTTTAGTCCCACTGCATGGCTCCTTGGACAAGTGACTTCAACTATAGTTCTGAATCGATCAAAGCCTTATGCGTGGATTTAGATTTACTGAAAGTAGTCTTTTGTGTATGTATATATAATTATATAAAACAGTTTGATTTGGCTCCATGCGCCTCTAACCCATCTCCTTCAGGCTTAGATTACCAAATTAGAGCCCCACGAAGTCACATAGAGCCAAATCAAACTGTTTTATATAAGGCACGTTAAAAGCACCCAGCACACACTGTAATGTGGTTGGCAGTAGGAAGGAAATCCAGCCATAGAAACCAAGTCAAATCAGACTGGAACATGGTGCAGCCCCCCCCCCCCCGGGGGTGCCCG
>JAOPUL010003171.1:31595930-31607154 GCA_027564515.1 Octopus rubescens | reverse complement strand
CCTAAATTCAGCTGCCCACTTTTGCACTGTTGATAAAGCTGGAGCGTCATCCCCTAATGTAGCAACCATGTCAGCATAAATGTCATTGGGGGCTAAACCCTTTTTCTGCAGGTACTTGATAACACCACGATACCAAATCTACCGAATCTTCCACTGGGCTTGAAATTCGCAGCACACCTCTATTGGTAGATGAGACAATGTGAGACTGTTTGGTCATGTCACTACACCGTCTATATGACAGCATTTTAAACAAATATACAATGTTAACATCACATATGAAAACGACTACTTGAGCATAAATCTATTCTACTACAAAACAAACGCACCTGTGACGATCTGTAATGTCAAAGATTTATTTATACGTGCCTTTCATTTGTGAAAATTATATGTAACGAAAATAAGTGAAGATGATGGTTCTGGAGAGATAATGATAATGGCTCTTACTTCAAAGTCTAGCTGAGGTAGAATTCATATTTATTGAAATGTTCACGGGAACATTAATGTGAAATAACTGAATAAAAATTCAATTAGACAATATTTCAAACAATAATTGATACGAGTATAAAATAACTTGTTTGTCTTGTCATACTTGCGTTAATAGGCATAAAAAACACGTACACGTTTTCAGAAAGAGCGTATAGCTACGTACATGAATATGCGTGAGAGAAACGGTTGTAAGCGATGTAGCCTAAGATGCAATGATTATCAACGAAAAACCATAGTTTTGTAATAGTCACTGGTGTGCCAGCGGTCTGTGATTGGCCGAAAATTGTCAAGATCCCAAATCACGTGGTTCCTTTGCTTTCCCCCACATCCTAGACGCTGCGGTAAATAGGAGGGTCACTTCTTCTGTAGCTGAACAGAACAAAGCCTTTAAGTATCGGGACCTGTCAGTGAACCATTTCTTCCAGCCTGTGGCGTTTGAGACGTTTGGAGGGACTGGGCCGCTAACTGCGAAGTTCTTGTTATCGTTGGCGGCTCGCCTAACCGAGGTGACAGGTGATGCCCGTGAAGGTGCTAAGCTGTTCCAACGCCTTAGCCTCGCCATCGTCCTTGGTAATGCCGCGAGCGTGTTGGCTTGCTTCAGTAGGTTCCGTTGAACATTGTGGTGTGCAATCAATTGAGACACTTGGTGTTGAATTGATTATTTTGCTTTTTTTTTTTTTCTTTCTTTCTTTTTCCTTATTTCTTAGCATAACTCTTAATATTTTCTTACCTTTTTTAATAAAAAATTATATCGAGAAAAAAAAAAGAAAGAAAAAAAATCTGTTGTATGAATATGGCTCAGCAGAAATCCAATTCATATGTGCTCAGTCCTTAATCTTGCTTGTCACATTCTTTAGTGAACCCTCAGTTACGTATTGTATTTTATCTTCTATGTAAATGGTTTATGTCGAACTATCCATTACTATATATTTGGGTGTTGTTTACGATGTCTTAGCTAAACTGTTTGAATAAAAGACAGAATTGTCATAGCTGGAACGCTTTTGGTCATGGTTTAACTTTATCATTGCTGACTTGGGACTATATAACAACTGGAGGCTCTCTATCAGATCACACCTTACCGTCTTAAAAAAAAGAACAAAAAGGTCACTTTAGATAATTTAATCTTGGATAAACAAGACACTAAATCTGCTCGATCAAGGTTGATTTGACGCTAAATGAGAAGTCTTCTCGGGAATCCCATCCAATTAGTCCCGTTCTCAGATTTTCAACGGATTGTTATTTAAGTAATGACTATTGATAGCCATAATTGAACGGTATTTTTATTGCTCATTGCATTCATAAATATGTATTCCCCAGATGTATTGATCCGAACAAGTGTAACTTATTCCGTTATCAAAGGGAGTTTCCAAGTTTATTTTTAGCCTATTGTCGAAAGCGAGGCTTCCCGGGGGTGACGTGGCTTTACGTCATAGTATCCATCTTGGCAATTCGGAGTTGTGGTAAACAATATATTTTTTTACGTCTGTCTGTCATCTGCTGTCATTTATTTTTACTAATAACTTGTACGTGTGTTTGTCTTTGTAATTATGTGTAGCTATGTATATAATGATGCACAATATATTTGCCTGCCAGTGTATATATGTTGATGCATGTTCTAGCGTTGTCACTGTTTTAGCATTTCTGCACATTCATGTATTTATGTTTACTGTGTGTCTTTACTAAATTTGGTTTAGTTTGATGAACTCGATCACATTTACTTTCATTCTATACTAGCCCTTCTACTGTGCTTAATAGTAATTTATAATTTAGAAAGTAAGCGTCTGCCTAGTCTCTTATGTTACTGTAGAAAAACTATTAGGATGTCTGTCAAATCTAATCTTTATGTTCAGTTACTTTTCGTCTTGACGAAACGACTATTTTTGAAGGTGTTTGTAAATTGTAGTATACACTTACATTATTATAAATGTGTGTGTGGCGCAACACGTTATTAAGAGCTTCACACAAATGTTGTCTTGAACAGTAGAACGTACAACTATTTCTTTAGTTCAAATATCAGTAGTTGTCTCAGATTGATTTTTAGTTGCTTATGTGGCAGTCACTGAAAACCTGTCACGCTTAAACTCTTTCAAAAAGTAAACTTAAAGTTTTCTGTGGAAGTAATTGATATATGTGTGTGCGTGTGTGGGTAAATGCCGCCAGGGTCGACTTTGCCTTTCATCCTTTCGGGGTCGATAAAAAAAGTACCAGTTGAGCACTGGGATAGATCTAATTGACTTACTCCTCTCCCGAAATTGCTGGCCTTGTGCCAAAATTTGAAATCATTATTATTATTTGGTGACAGTTGCTGTCTTCTTTAAGGCAGTTTATAAATGGGGTGTGAATTAAAACATCTTGATAACGATTAGAATTCTTAGAGAAGTGCAAAGTCAAATGTTTCGAGCCTTTTCATTATCCTAATTGAGGAAAATGTTACTATATCTATAATTTGAAAATTAAGGAAGATTACAATAGTTAATGGAAATAACAACGATCCCTCAGATACGAAATTCATTAATTTGAATAAGTGCGAGCACCATGGAGAGATGCAAAAGATTGGAACCAGATTACTTTGATGTACTTTACCCTGACATTTCTTGAAAATAGTATAAATATTATGCAAGGTTATTTAAATGCATTGAAGTCCTAAAGTTATTTAAATTGAATGGCGTCAGATTGTTATGAAATTACAGAAGACAGCTTTAACCTGTTTATCAAATAGAAATGTTATGTGAAAGTTTGAAACCCAGAACCAGGTAAAAAGATCTAATAATGTAACACTCATCCTCTAACTACTGGACAATGCCATCCCAGTTTGAAATTTTAATCTGACTGCAGTCCATGTGGAAACTCTTGAAATGACTACAAGAGAAAGTGTCAGAAACAGGTTTGTTTGACTTCAGATATAACAAGCAGCATTTCAGCTTTGTTGTGTTTAATAATCCTCTGTGATACTGGATTGGATTAATCAATGCAAATATTCTGAAAAGTAATCCATGTTACAATGTTTCTGATTATATACCCCTCAATAAAAGGTTGTAAGAATTTCAGTTTAAAGGTAAAATTTGCGCAGTGTGCTCAAATTGCATTGCACATAAAATGGATGCTGAAAATGAACTTCATAATCTTAAAATAATGGGAATTATAATTCAGTATCTGTATGAAGTTGTCTATATAACACCAATTGTAAAAGAAAAATAATAAACTAAGAATGTGTGGTGATTATAAAGGAGATTTAAGTAACAAGGTTCAAACTTCTCATCCAATTCCTCATTTTGTTCTCTGAAATACATGAAGAAAAGTTTTTTTTTTTTTAATTTCGATTGATTTAGATTGCAGATTGGTTTGGATAAAGATCGTAAAAGCAATGGTCTTTACTTAATCAATAATCTGTGGATATGTCTCAAAAATAGCAGGCTTATTTTCCAACATTTTATGGTGTTTATAATGAAGAGAATAAATGTCTTTATCTTTTACTTGTTTCAATCATTAGACTGCGGCCATGCTGGGGTACCGCCTTGAAGAATTTTAGTCGCACGAAACGACCCCAGTACTTATTATTTTTTGTAAAGCTTGGTACTTATTCTATCGGTCTCTTCGCCGAACTGCTAAGTTACAGGGATGTAAATACACCAACACCTGTTACACGGTGGTGGTGGGAGACAAACACAAAGACACATAGATATATGTATATATATATATACACACGCACATATGACGGGCTTCTTTCAGTTTCCGTCTACCAAATCCACTCACAAGGCTTTGGTCGGCCCAAGGCTGTAGTAGAAGACACTTGCCGAAGGTGCCACGCAGTGGGACTGAACCTGGAACCATGTGGTTAGGAAGCACTCATCTTGCAACAAGTGCAGTTATTGCTAGACTCAAAGGAGCCAATGTATCAGTTAATCTAAATAAATGCACTAATTATGCATTTTCCATATATTACCTTCTTATTTCAAAAGATGAGATCAAACCATCAAATAGCTTAATAAATCTGATTGAATGGATTAGCATTCCTAAATCAAAAGGAACAATAGGAGTCAATAAACTATAATCAACAGTTCTTGTAAAAAGGAATGCCTTTACTTAAAGAATGAATCAAAAACATTCAAGAGGACAAAAGAGATTTTTACACATTATTGTATTTTGAATGGTGTCTGTTAATGAGAGAGATGAATAAAAATGTGTTTGCTATTTCCATCTAGAAACTATTTTTTTGCAACATTAGTGACCCATGATGCTTAGTTATAACAGAAATCTGTTATGGATTTGAACTTGCTCATGATATTGGGTTATATACTCTATTCTCTATTAATCATGCTCTCAATTTACTAGAGTTGGTTAAACAAATTATTTTGTAAATGCACCTACCTACTATTTTGGATTTATTTAATTATTGCAAACAAAACATGGAAGCATTTCAGCTTTGACTGTTCTCATCATCATCATTTAATGTCTGTTTTCCATGCTGGCATGGGTTAGACGGTTCTGTCTTTTGTATATCTAGATTTACTATGGCTAATGATTTTTTTTTCCTTTCTTAAAATGGTAGGATGTAATTTGGCTGGTGTTTCTTGGAGGCAGAGTGACTACCTAGTGGAACCTTTGTTGGTACAGAAATGGTTCCATTCTATGTCTTTGATGACTTGTGATCCTGAATATGTGATTCATTTGTTAGATTGAATGTTGATTCAAATGATTGTTTTTTGGTCTTTAATAATAAATAAATACTACAACTTACAAGGATTATTCTTGAAATAGCTACTCAGTTTTATTATACTTCATATGTAAAAAGCATTCGTGCTGGTGTCATGTGAGGGCACCCATGCCGGTGGCATGTTAAAAGTACCCAGCATGCACTGTAAAGTGGTTGGCGTTAGGAAGGGCATCCAGTCTTAGAAACTAAGCCAAATCAGACTGGAACCAGGTGCAACTCTCCGGCTTGCCAGCTCCGGTCAAACTGTCCAACCCATGTCAGCATGGAAAACAAACGTTAAAGGATGATGATGTATATGCTTCTGAAAATACACCTTGAATTCTAGCTATATATGGCAGCTAAAGTTAATCTTGCAAGGAGAAAAGTCTAGGTATAAGCAAGTAGATATAACATAACAATGTTAGCTTGCTATACTAAAGGCTTTTCTCTTACATTCACTCTTAAGAAGATTTAAGAAGGTCCCTTTAAACCATGTTTACACCACCACCTAGACTTTGGGTGCTTTTGTCAGCATTCATGCTGCTACCCACAACATATTTTTCTTGTAGACATTAACCTATAGATGTTCAGAATGAACATCAACTTCATCAGGCTCCTCTGCATCATCATCATCATCATTTAATGTCTTTTTCCCATGCTGGTATGGGTTGGACAGTTTGACCAGAGCCTGTAAGGTTAAGGGCTGCACCAGGCTCCATTGTCTGTTCTGGCATGGTTTCTAAGGCTGGATGCCCTTCCTAACACTAATCACTCCACAGAGTGTACTGGGTGCTATTTCTCCTTCTATGGGGATTATTGATCCTGCTCACATGGTATCCCTATTCATCCTTAGGAATGTACTTGATCTTATCCTTAAAAACTACTTCTTTCCAGTACCTCGTAATATTTGCCTCTGTCATTGAAAATGTATTCATTTCCAATAATTTAGAGATTCTAAGGGAAATAAGAAGAAACAATAAAACAAAAAATGACTAGACATCTACTTCACAGAAGTTCTGATGACATTCTTTCCCCTGTTTATCTCCCCCTATTCTGTTGTATGTTAATTCTTTGCCCCACCTGACAACAATGTAACATCCTTCCTTAGCTCTTCTGTTCAGTCACTAATCATCTCCACAATGGTGAATCCTGTCATCTTTACAATTCAATAATGCTATGTATAAACAGTTACACATCTCTGATGATCTAACATTATAAAATTTGCATTATGTAACTTTACACCCTAATGGTTAGGGCATGTACTCACAATCACCAGATCATGGTTTCAATTCCTGGACTGGGCAGCGTGTTGTGTTCTTGAGCAAAACACTTTATTTCACATTACTCTGTGGGTGGGAGAGTGGCAGAAACGGCACATTGCTTTATGGTATATCTTCCAGCCCTCTACATTCTGAGTTTACATCCCATCTGCTTGGAGAAAGTAATGAAGAACCACTCCATTATCCACCCCAGGTCTAGTCATGGTAGCCAAAGTTCCAGTAATCTACTTAATGGTGGCAGGGGAGGGTACGGGCCCTCCCAGAGTGCTGGAGAAGGTTCATATGCACAGGTAAGGGTTAGTGACTGGAAAGACATCCAGCTGTAAAGCAAAACCTCAATATATTTACCTAACCTATGATAGCATGGAAAAGTGAACATAAAAATGAACAAAACATATTTTGAAAAAAAACTACAAAACTTCATTTTAGTTTATAATTCCTTCAGCATCTCCACAGTTGTGTTTTTTTTTCTGTTGCCAAGTACGTAAGACTGGAACTTTTCTGTATTTTGCACAAAACACTGCTTTGTACTAAAGATAAAATTTAAACTAAATTCCTGAATTAAGAGAATGAGCTACATGCTATTATAACTTATTGAGTTTTGCTAATATCTCAACTGCTTTGAAATGTGCATCTGGAAATGCAGTTTTAAGATGGTATCACATGGGATTAAAACTAAGCATTATAAAATTCTGTTAATCTGTTTTCCAAATAATGTTTCTATCTCAAGAATGTTTTTCTGAATACAAATATAAAAAATCATGGCAGATTGTGATTTGTGGGAAATTTGAGAACATGAGCCAAATCCTAGAGTTATTAAACTTCTCTATTAACTGAAACATTCTATAGCTTTGTGAATCATTTCAGTCATTGTTATATATAGATGTATTACATAATTTTAACTATACTTAATTTTCTTACAGTTATGCTCAGTCATATGAACAAGTTTCCATATTTTAAAATATTTGCATGAACAAAAAAAAAAGTGGCAAAAACCATCCAATTGATGGGACAAAAACAAAAATCAATTTTTAAGAAATATAACATCTCATACAAGGTTACACTAATTTGTGTGCGAGTCTGTATGTGTGCTAGCTAAGCATTAAAGACAACACAATGAAATATTTGAAAATCTTTGCATTATATATATTTTTCTACTGTTTTTAGCCAATGGAATGTAGTCATGCTAGAACAGAGCCACACATTTTGCATTTTTTTTATAGTTTATAATTAGCTCCAAGTTTGTATATATGTAATTTGATCCTCTAATTTCAAAACCAGCCTCTTCTATAACTTCATGCAGCAGATTTGACAATGTATTATATTATGTAATCTAACAGAACCCATGGAAATTTCACATTTTATAAAAAAAAAACGTTTTTATATCTGTTGAGATGAATAATTGTATTAATTGTTATAATGTTGATTCATTATGTTAAAGATTTTGACTATGTGTTTGATTCCTTTCTATAGTTAAAAGGTTGTTTAACAATAATGCTTAAGAACATCATGACAGAATAGGTAATCCTAGAGTGAAGGGACTGATTCAGTCATTTTGGGCTAAAAATATATTGAAACAGATGTTGAACTACATTTTTTAAAGTTATATTCTATACTGATATAGCCTCCATTAACGAATACACTTTAACCTAGTACATGCTCTGAGATAAAATTTGTTACATTGATTTTTATTTCTTGACCCAAAGTTATTTTGTTAACTTGTTAAATATATATTCAACGAGCTGTTATGATCAATATATCGTTTGTCTCTTTCTTTATCAAGAAAATGTATTGCAACTGCTATTTGAGCAAACCAGTTACTATTTTGTTTACATTGCAATCAGTATATATTTGATTCCGAGAGTAAATATATTTGCATACATATTTGTTAAAAAGTTTATGAAATTGTGAATGTTTACATATAATTGATTTTATTTTGACATCCTAAAATGTAAAAGCTTTCAGTATACTCTTGTGTTAGAAACTTTAAATAGGTTTACAGACACAATCACACACACACACACACACACACACACACACACACACACACACACACACACACACACACACACACACTTTAGGGCCTGTTGTGCTTATCAGTTGAGAAGAAATTATGGATAATGGATGAAGGGTTTAAATGGTACTGGCTCTTTTAGCTAGTCATGTGACATGTGAATCCATGTGCCATTTAATTAGTAAGATCTACTTTAAAGTTCATGAGATATTTTCATTTAGGATTGGAGAAGAGTGATATGAAGTTTCTCTGCAAAACAAAGGTTATATTGCTTTGACACATTCCTAAATGCTTTGTCTTGGATTACACATATAATGTTTGAGGTTATTCTTTTATCTTTTGATTTTCAAATGTATTTGGACAATGTGATATTTTCCAAGTGCTGGTGCAGATGTTTGAATAGATGTTCTGTGAGTGCTTGTCAAGTTATATGTGGAGAAAAATACTGATTTTATAGAATCTTCCACTCCCCTATTCTTTAATTAAGACATCCCTGTAAGCAGAACTCACACTGGAATTGCTATCATTTTATGATCAATTTTCTTCCAACTCTACATTACACTCAATCAACAAAACTTTCACAATTCCCCTCTCAGCACTTCCAGTCTTACTGCTATTCATAGACTATTGTCTCTTGTAATTCCTTGGATCACTCCACCAACATGACAGCTAATCCCCTGCCTCTTTTTTGGTTTTCCATAAAGTCAGTGGAAGAAAAAGAGCACTCAGTAGCCATTTTGGGACCTCTGAGACAAGTGGGAAGAAGGGATGAAGTTATCTTCAGATTGGAAACCCAACACAAATACCTGCAATGGAGTAGAATTTACTGACAACATCTAAAGGTAAGGTGGTGATGTTAAACCAAACAACAGATTTACTATCCAAGGACATGAACAGTCCTCAAGATAGGCTTCAACATGATTTATCAATCAAATTTCACTCACATGGTTTTGGTCCTACACCTGATACCATATGGTGAGATCAGATTTGAAGCCTCATAGTTGTGAAACTTCTTAATCACACATCCAGTCTCTTCCACCACCCTCAAAAAGTAGACTCCACTAGACCTGCTTGAAAAAAAAATCACATCATTAAAATCTCAAAGCTATGGGATAATGCATGTTTAATTGAAAACAATGTGAATAAACAAGCATTACATTTGACAGAGCAATCTTAATTCTAAAGGGTTAATAGCTTAATCTCACCCAAATTACACCCTACTGTCTTAGATAAGACAGGATGCTTATGGTTGGGACTCATTATTCATAGGTTTCTTCAATCAGAGCCCAAGGCAAAGAATAGTAGTAGTTCCCAGAGTTATCTCAGAACCTTGGGAAAATCATCAATATCCCTCACAACAGGAATCTATCTTAATCTTTTGAAAGAGGCTTCAGTGTCCCATCCACCAAAAGAATGACCTTTATGATCGATCTTGCTAACTAATAACCTATCATTCTCATTTCCAACATACCAAAAGATGTTGGAAATTGTTGTCTTCCACTTCAGTATGGCTTCCATAGTGCCAGATCTACTAAAAAATTCAATGTTCCTCTCGCAAAAGCAAGTTGTTATTGTTGATATTTATCTCCAACCAGATCAGCCCGAATCAAGTAGACCAGTATAAAGTATACTAGCTATTGCCATCCCATTTTTATCAGACATAGTGTAACTAAGACTACATCATGAAATGCATCCTTCATTTTTTTAAGACAGTAATGCTGCGAAGGAAATTTGGCTGCTATTTGTAGAAGGTCAATTGATCACATAGAGGCTCTCTCATTGGCTTGTTGCCATTGACATTGCCAAAGCCTTTTAAGTTGCTACGATGGAATAAATGTGTTTGTTATATATGAGATGTAGGGAAGTAAATGACACTACAGTCTGTGAACTATTGCTAATCAATATCTTCAAAAGTTATGCATGTTTGGAGAGCCTATTGAAGATATGTTTTACATAAAGGAATGAATGAAGAAATCTAACATAATTCTTCAAACTTGCTTGATGTCATTCTAATGAAGAATTGCTTAGTGTGATAGGAGTGGGTTCACAACCTCGTCATTACCTTTTTTTTTTAGTCTCCTTTAACACTTCTATTTTCTCATTAATATAATTTATATATCATCTTTGCAATGTCTGTGCTCATCTAAATAGACAATCTTCTAATTACAATGTTCAAAATTTAGTTTTATGTGAAATTAATGAAATATTAGAGAAGAGAAAACATAATTGAGTGAAAGTTTAAACTTTAATAATTGTTTGGGGAGATAAAAATATTCAAAGATACTTGAAATAGAGGATGATATTTGTTTCTTGGCTTAGAATTGAACCTTAGTACAGCCAAATGAAAAACCTTTCACTGGTTACGCTATCTGCTAAATGTCATGCTTGGTATGTTCATTAAACCATGATGTCTAAACTGCATGCTGATTGGTTAAAACAGTGTAAAATTCAGCCTGCTGGAGCCTATCTAAAGATATTGAAAAGGACAAATTCAGTCATTTCAGTATAGTTATCAGTTGTGAAGCTCAGCTGCCTGTTAAAGCTGCTTCTACACAAATCTGAAGAATGCAGAAAGCATGAAAAGCATTACTGTACTTGTATTATTGTCATCATCACCGTTTAGCATGCTAGTATGGGTCAGACGATTTGACTGGAGACTGGCAGGCCAGAGAGTTGCACCAGACTCCAGTCTGATTTGGCTTGGTTTCTATGGCTGGATGCCCTTCCTAACACCAATCACTCCAGAGAGTG
>JAOPUL010003171.1:31549722-31564869 GCA_027564515.1 Octopus rubescens | reverse complement strand
CTCACCTTATTTTCTTCCGTACCATTTTTACTCATTTCCTTATATGCATCCTTTTTCCTCGCTACCGCCTGCTTCACCTCTTCATTCCACCATCCCGTATCCCCTCTGTCTCACCATTCCACCATCCCGTATCCCCTCACATAATTACAAAATCAGGCCACAACATTAATCTCACTTTCTGACATTCTATTAGTTTCTTTTCTTGGAACTGTCATGTTGTTTCAACCTTTTAACAATAAAACAGTTGATCCTTTTATAATTGTTAAAACTACTTGAACTCTGCCATTTTCTCTTCAGTCTCTCATTTTCCAGAATTCAGGGCCAACTATATAGCAACACTTGAGTTATGGTAAATGTATCATGCCTTAAATGCCATCAAATATGTAAAGAGTAAAGCTGTTAATGAGAAATAAATCTTTGCTCATTCAAACTTTAGTAATACTGACAGGTGACACTAATCAGAAGTTAAATGATGTCATAGGGAAACTCGTGTAAATACAACCAAGTGACTTGGAACTCAAAAGGCCAAAGTTATGTATCAAAAGCATTTTATCTGATGCTCAAACAATTCTGCTAATCCAGTCCTTTTCTTTGTTTAAGTGACAGAATCTTTCATGTATCAGAACTGGTATAACATCTAGTTGTAAGTTTATAATTTACATTGTTAAGAAACAAAGTAATTGTTGACAATTTGTTATTACATTGAACTAGTATATTGATATAAACTGTTTACTTCCCAACTACAATCTATTTCAGTCCCACAATGTGGAACTTGGGCAAGTGTCTTCTGCTATAACCCTGGGTTGATTAAAGCCTTGTGAGTGGATTTGGTTGACAGAAACTGAAAGAAGCCAGTCATATATTTATATATCAATATGTGTGTGTCTTTGTGTTTGTCCCTCACCACCACTTGACAACCAGTGTTGGTTTGTTTACATCCTCATAATCTATTGGTTCAGCAAAAGAGACTGTTAGAACAAGTATCAGGTTTCAGAAATAAGTATTGGGGTCAATTTGTTTGACTAAACTTTTCTAGGCAGTGCCCTAGCATGGCCACAGTCCAACAACTGAAACAAGATAGATAAAAGATATCAATGGTCTTTGAGAGATTTAAAAAAAGACTAGGTCTGAGCAATGACTTTTAAATGCTATGAGAGTTTCAGAACAAATTTCAAACAATTGTTATCACAGAAAATTGTGTACTTGCCATAACTAATCAAAATATTTAGTGATTTGTTATTTCAATATTTCTAATGATTTAAGGCAGAATTGTTAGCATGCTGGGTAAAATGCTTAGCGGCATTTCATCTGTCTTTAGATTCTGAGTTCAAATTCTGCTGAGGTTGACTTTGCCGTTTATCCTTTCAGGGTCGGTAAAATAAGTACCAGTTGAGCACTGGGATCAATGTAATTGACTTACCACTTTCCCCGAAATTGCTGGCCTTGTGCCAAAATTTGATACCAATATTTCTAATGGTTCTAAAGAAACTGACATCTCTAGTTGCACTGACTTGTCCAGTTAGTAAAAAACATTTCTGATTAAGAATACATTTTTCACAAGTAATTAGCAGATTAACAAGCCTTTTGGAAAATGTCTAACAGTTTTTCTTTTTAGCTAGCCATATTTTTTTTGGGGTGGTGGTGGTGGGGATGAGAAATATTTCTACAGAAAATATAGTACTTTTTGGCATTAACATTTTCACCTACTATTCCTGGGGGTAGAGTTCTTAGGCACCTACTCCATAGGGACTATGGATATTATTCAACCATCTTGTTCTTGATTAACTTTAGGTATCCTGCTGGTTGGCTTGGCTTGAAGAATCCATCTTGCGATTGTTTCCTACAACATATCCATATTACCGGTGCTGTGACCTCTCAATGTGGAGAAGTAGTGGCTTCCTAGAGAAACTCCCTGATTTTCCAAGTTACACACTCAGCTAAGTAATGTTTCTCCAGAGACCCTTCAGAGGAAACCCATTTCAGTCACTTGTTTTCCCAATCGTATACGTTTGGTTATTACTAGGGCAATTTTTTTTAACTTTAAAAATTGCTTGATTTTAACCTTATTTTAAAAACTTTATTGACAGGTTTTAACTTTATTTTAACCTTAATAAATCCATAAATATTAGGGAGTTCACTCTAGTTTTGATTACTTTATGATATACAAGTATTATCAAAACAATTTTTTAAAAAATAACTATTGTGGAAATTTATTATAGTGTAATATGGTATAATGCTTTATATTTGTGGGCAAAAAATTCCTGTGTTTTGCAAGGATTTTTTTTCAGCATCGAAAAACTGCATTCTACAGCAGTTGATGTCACTTGGTATTGTATCAGATCTGCATATTCCACAGGTAAAACTTTGGGGTTCATTAGTTGAATCATTGAATTGATTTGGTTTTTATTGAATCTAAAATCAATGTAATTGATGATGCAACATGGGTCATCGTTGAATTTCAATTGTTTGAGGCTTTTGTAAGCATTGTAGATAGTGAAGGCTGTTGACACAGCTTTCAAAATCAACTCTTTCAACTGCAAATAGTTTGAACAGATTTGGGTGAGATTAGTCCTGATCTCAGGATTTCGCACAGCTTCTTTTGCCCTCTGCACCAAAATGCTTTCATCTTCAAAACTCTCTACAATTTTCGTAACTTCTGCAAGGTTCTTGGCATAGTAATTGCAGGCATTCATCCATCCACCCCACCTGGTCACAATTGGTTGAGGGGGCATATCCAATTGTTTTGAATTGCTCTCAACAGTGTTTGTTTTTTATAGTAGCAATCAGACAATCGACTGCAGGATAGAAAGCCTCTAGTTTTAGAGCACAATTGTGTAGTAGGTTGGAGGAACAGGTTACATGGAAGAGCTTAGGGTTTATAACTTGCAATGTTTCTCCAGTAGCTACTGTATACCGAGCAGCACCAGACAATAGTAGGAGAAAATTTTCTCTTGGAACCATCATACTTTTTAGCGAATCATCGATGATCTGAGCGATGACTGCGGCAGTTGGAGCTGATTTGAGTGACAAACATTCTATTAAGAACATTTTTTGAGGATTTTTAACTGAACCAATAAATACATTAACAATTTTTTTGTCATCGACCTCAGTTTTATCAACAATTAAAAATACATTTTGATCAGCCAGGCAGCTCTTGCAATTTTTAACTGTGTTTGCATGAAGTATATCAACATATTTTCTGCACGTAGATTGAAATGGCAGTGGCTTATTGATAGAATCAAAGAAACTTCTCAAACTTGGATTAGTGAGCTCAATAAGGCAATGACAAAAGAACTCCACAATCAAAGATTCAGCAATGCAACAGCAAAAGAAAATGATTCAATTCAATTAACCTTGGATAAAAATTTACATAATAGTTAACAACAAATTTAAACAATACATAAAAAAATATATATTGAAATATTATTGAGAAACAGCTAGTATACTGTATATTTACACATAATGTCAAATAATTTTCAACATCAAAGGGTAGCACAAGCCATAGGGAATGTTAAAAATAGCTATGAAGTGGTAGTCCAATACAACTAAAAACTAGCAGAAATATATATCAAATTTAGGTTTAATCAATACATAAAGATATATATCAATGAATTTATTTAATCTTTTCAGTATCTAATCAAAAAAAGTTTCTTTTTTGTGAAATTTTATTTTTTTAACCTTATTTTAACTTTATTGCATAATTATAACTTTATTAACATGAAAAAAAAATCATTAATTAAGGTGATTAATCATAGAAAAAGTTTTTTTATCTTTAACGTTTTTGGCAAAAAATTGCCTTAGTTATTACCATAGGTGAAGATGGGTACAAAAAGCAAATAAGATTCACTTGTGTAGGTTGAACTATGTAAAACGTCAGAGAAAGAAACCTAGCTGTTTCTTGCAATAAATACAACTAAATCAAATTTTTTCCCGGACCCTTAAAATACTACTGTGGACCTAGTTTACTATTTTGCTTGTGTACACCCACAAAAATCTTATATGGACCCCAGTTGAAAACCATTGATTTAGACACTGACAGTCTACAAGTTGAAATCTTTCACAAAATGTAGTAAATATATTTGGATATAACCCTACTGAGAAAAAGTGATTAGAAAATTTGTTGTTAAAAGAGACAAGAAAAAGAATTCAGGAATATTTCAATTAATCAAATTAAATTCTAATGGCAATATGCAAGCCACAAGATGGGAGAGAGTGATCTTTGACTGTTATGGTGACAACTTAGGATTTTGTTAGTATTATTGGCTGCCCTCAGTAAAACATCTTAACCATGGCTGCCGAGAACTTAGAATGATTAATAGAAGTAGATATTTGCATGAAGAACATATAGTTAAGTGCAATCATACTTGAGGTATTGAACCAAAAATAATTACAAACATGATAAAAAGAAAGTCATTACTATCATCAGAGGCCTGTTTTAAATTAAGAATAAGGAAACTTCATTGTTTTCATATATAACTTACAAAACATTAAAAATCCAAATCCAAAACCAAAGAAGGCACAAACATGAGCAAAGAAAGAAAGAAGGAAAACAAAAAAAGACCAATTCAACACCAAGTGCCTCAATTGGTCGCACACCACAAGGTTCAACGGAACCTACTGAAACAAGCTAACACGCTTGCGGCAATGGTGAGGTCAAAGTGTTGGAACAGCTAAGCACCCTCACAGGCATCACCTGACACCTCGGTTAGGCGAGCCACCAATGATGACAAGAACTTCTCTGTTAGTAGCCCTCTAAATGTCTGAAATGCCACAGGCTGAAAGGGATGGTACACTGACAGGTTCCGATACTTAAGGGCTTTGTTCTGTTTGGCTACGGAAGCAGTGACCCTCCTATTTACCGCAGCATCCAGGATGTGGGAGGGAGCAAAGGAGTCACATACTGTGGTGTCCCAGATGAGGCACCAACCTCTTACCCAGGGAAAAGGGTAAGACCATCTGGTCTCTTCCCATCACTTCTGGATAATCCCGCTGGCTCCAGAACTGAGGGGATATTAACCTGAGCCAGGGCCCGCTTAATGATTAAGTTTAGCTCAATGTGATGAGCGAAACGACCAGCATTTAAGCGTCAAGACAAACTGTGAAGGTCTGTGGAGTCAAGGGCCCTACCACAGTGACATTTCAGTCTCCCCACAGATGTCGGCTCCCACTTTGAGTGCAATGGAGATGCAGAGCTCATCCAGAGTGAGCAGGCCACCAATGTTGGCCACAGGCAGGGCATCAATCTAGGTCCCTGAGAATTCTGCACTTGCAGAAAGTAGGCGACACCTTGAAAATTGATCAGATTGATCGAAGAGAGTTGAAGGTGACACCTGAGTGCAGATTGTCCCATACCCTCTATCCTCAGCTGTAACTGGAACTGACAAACCCACTCTCTCCACTGTAACAGAGTTTCAGCCATCTCCCTGTTGGAAGCCCGCATGGATGGAGGAAAGAAAACGGAAGAGATAGAGACGAGCACTTACGCAAACCTAGTAACCCCCAAACCGTTTGGGCAAAGCAGCCTGGCCGCAGACTCTGGAGAGAGCCTGACATTGACCAGGCATTTGAGTTTCCTGAAGATTAGAATCTATAAGGGGGACTAACTCTGAGAAAATACAATAACTTAGGAATCGACAAGTAAATACCAACTTTCGAGAAGGTTTTTTTTTATTATCATTTATTTTATCAAGAAGCATCTTTTCTTTTTTTTGCAACATGTTCTGAGGTAGGTTTATGTCACATAGGCTGATATTTATTTGAAAAATTCTACACAAATGTAGTTTTACATGGTAATTACAAAAATTATAGTAATTTTTATGGAAAAATTAATAATAAAAAAGTTATGAACCTTTAAAAGTTGAAATTTTTGGTATCTCTAGGCAATCAGAAGCTTTTGTTAGTGACACAGTGTTTTTTTTTTATGTTTCAAGACACACTTGTTTTAAATTTGTGTGGACATGTCGAATATGTACCATACCCCTTTCATTAAAAAGAAATTTCTTCGGGTTCCTATGTTTTTGACAACAGATTCTGATTTTATACCCAAAGTAGCTTTTCCAAATTTTCCATTCCTACCTCCAATTTTTTGTTTTTAATTTATTTTTGAAATGCTTTTGGTAGCCCTAAACTCTTAAGACTGATCAGTGTTGTCTTTTACATGATGCAAAACTCAAGGGGTTTGAGGCAGACTTGACTGTTATTTCTAGCACCTCATATAACTTTATTTTGGGGAATTTTCAGAAAATTTTTGCGAATTTATGTGTTCTACACACGGGAATTCATACGATTATGCACCCCCCCCAATTTTTTTTTTGTGATTTAAGGGCAATTTAGCTGTTATTTTTAGCACATCTCACGACCACCTGATACCTTCCTCGTTTCTTTATTACTTTGACGTATTGATGTTTTTCAATACTTTTCTCCCCATAAACACATTTAATGGTCTATTGCTGGGATTTAAGCAAAAAATTCGGGCTGTTCGTATTTTAAACTGATTTTACAAAAAAAAAAAAAAAGTTGAAAAATAAAAAAAATTTCTTTTTCATAGTCGTATGAATTTCCGCTTGTTGGGCGATTGCAGTACTTAGACCTGTGACATTATTTTTTCTTTATAGTTCAAACAGCGTAATCCGAATTGCATTATCTTGTGTCTAGGATGTGATATGAGCTTACAAATAACGTGGTGGCTTACGTTTGGATAGGCACGGCTGGAATGCTTTAAAAAAAGACTATATTGTCAAGTTTGAAATACTTTTTAGACAGAATGGTCACAGTTGGAACGCCTTTAGAAAGAATCGTGTTTTCGCGCGTCCTGATACACGTGTACGCAGACGCACGAATCCATGCATGAGCAAGAATCGGACAGGTTATTTTAAATTTTGAAAATTACCTTTTTCGGTACTTAAGATACAGGAAACCCTTATTTCTCTGTATGCTTTAATTTAAAATTTCTCAAGGAAAATTCAAATTGCAATAATAAAATGCATGGATTTGTTTTAAGAACTATTTACAAGTCTATAACGCATTCAACATTAACGTCGTAACTATGTCGTGTAATTAACTGCGGAGCTTAAAAATATAGTGTTTATATTTGACAAAAGGATACTTAGTAAATATAAATTAATGAATTAATCGAAGAAAAATATAAAACAAATTTTATATCTAATATCAAGTAAAGTACCTTCTTTTAAAGTAATAATTATAATAATATCCAATCACATTCATCAGCTACTGCTTTACTCTTTGATATAACCACCATTTCAATAATTGTGCTTGTCATGCCGGTTGAGTTGTAAAGTACTGTTAATTGCTATCAAATATCTATTTATATATTTATACCTTACCTTTTTTTCTTGCTTCTGATACAAGCTGAAACAATTATTGAAACTCTATTTTTGAATTGATTGGATTTACGACTCAGTTACATTTTACTAAAGGAAAATATGGTGAAGAAAGTGGTGAATGATGTTGAGATGAAAGATGTGTCCAGCCCGAGTAGCACCACAGGTGCTGTTAATGGGGTGGAGAAAGAAGAAGTTAAAAAAGACCCTGACTTACTAACATTGGAAGGTTGGTGTTGTTATTATTCATACTCTTTATTTATAAAATTATTTTTCAAATATTTTCTTACACAATCAACTTTTCTCCCCATTCGTAACTGGCAAGAGTTCTGAAACTGAACGAAGTTTGTGTTATCTTATGTTGTCCCAACCAGCAGTTTGTCATTCTCTTAAGATAATTTTCCGTGTTTCCCCTGTTTGAAGGTACAAGCTCGTAAGTTTTAGAAATCTTATAACAGAATGTGGTATCATTTATTATTGTCTGTGGAGAGGTGGAATAGCAGACCTGTTTATCTAGTATAGAGTAAGTTATTTATTATAGTGAATTCTTCACAACGATGTAACCATCATAAAGTAAAAGTATTTACAAAATTCTTCACAAAAATTACATCTATTATTTATATTTGTTTTGTTGAATTATTTACAAACACTAGATTTAATCTGATGAGATGAATTCGTCTTGGATCGTTGAAGACCTTGAGTCTGTGTTTCTAAATGAGAAAACACATTCGAAGTTAACTATCATGTTACCTTTATTTAGTGTATAAAATGTATTTTGTTTACACTAAATACTCAAGATAACGGGTTAAGAAGCTAGGATATGGTTGATTATGAGGTAGAGATATTTGAGTGAGATTAGTTGTGGTCGAACTGTCTCATGTTTGAAGTGATAACAAAGGATGCAATTTTAGAAGAATTGAGTCTGGAAGGATAAGATATTGCTGTACTAGGTCATGGTTGTACAAATGTTTCTTTATGATTCTCGCATGAACACAGAATTCAGAACTTCACTTCACCTGTAGGTTTTTCTTTGAGAGTTACATCACATGCACTGGCGTCTTCCCCGGTGATGGGTCTCCTCTAAATTAATGCTGCTGAAACCAGACTTTTACACTCTGCACGAATCCTTATAATTTATGAAAGGATTTTGCCTTGACGGCAATCTTTCGTTTTAACCAGCAGGTACGTCTCTTAATTGTCAGTTACAACCAGCTGGCCTGAATGGGCATTCGTTAATTTCCGTAAGAAATTTATATTTATTTACTTTTGGCTAAGTGGGAAGTCGAATCATTAAAGAGTGCTTTGGGTTGAGTGTGGTTGCAAAGAAATTTCAAAGAGACATAGAGTTAACTGTACCATCTTCTATACATAGTGTTTTGAAAGTTAGTTACACTTACCAACATTGTGTAAGCAATTGGGATTGTCTTGTGAAAACTATATTTTGACATTTGTGATGCCGTCAATGTGCAGCCTTTATGAGTGTTTCTCAGATTATTAGATTGAGTACGTACAGAGATCTTGAAACTATATGGTTTTAGTTTTCTGAAATATGTCGATGTTTTATTGCTGTTGACCAAAATCAAGTTACCAAGAGAATCTATAGAAGTCCTTAATTTAGGGTTTGAAACAAGTTTCGAGTATTTGGGAAATGCCTTTGTGTAAAGTGAAGGAAGAGTGTATGGCTGGAGGTGAGATGCAGGTTTTTGAGAATGAAACTCAGAAAAGCAATTGATCCCTGAAGTTTTCCCATGTAATAGGATGGGTGTTGAATGTTACACAAGAACACCTTGTAATCCAGGTAGATGTTGCAGGTAATTTTGCCAGAAGATTCTCATGCTAAATATGGTTCTCGGATACAAAAATCACTGGTCGCCAGTGAAGAAGGCAACTTGAGATTATATAATGAGTTTCATGTTAGGAATAACAGGTTATGACAGTGCGAAACCAGTACTTGGTAAGTATGGTTGGGTTGATTTTTAAAAATTTTTATCAGAAACATTTCTTTTAGTCCCATGCACTGGCATGGTTCACTTTTAAAGATAATGTGAAGGAGTTGCTATTTAGAGGAATGACATATTTGAAATCTTGTTGGCAGGGGGTTAGAATGTAGTTGTAGATGGATAGAAGCTAAAAGACCATTGCACCACAAATCCATCTTTTGTTTTTGAGATGCTTTTCTTTATACTAGTTACAATTACCTTTTGCTTGGTATTTGTAGATTTCTCCAACTCATGAAAGAAACTCATATATTGTATATTGTGATTAGTAACATTGTCTTTAGTAAACTACTATGTAGTAGTGTCTAGCAGATAAAGGTGCTTGCTTGTTTGATGGGGCTGGGGTCATTCCAAGTTAGTGGTCCCAGAGGCATCATTGTGCGTAAAGCTGACCAGGTTCACCAATGTCCTCCATTGCTGGTGGTCCCATGTCAGCCCTTCTGCCTGTTCCAAGGTGATGTCGAACCTCTGGAGATCCTCCTCAATCATGTCCAGCCTTCTAGTGTGGGGTCTGCTGTGAGGCAGCTGTTGCGTCGAATGAGTAAAGGCCTGGTAGGATGATCTAGTGGGAGACGGAGGACATGTCCGTACTAGCGCATGCAATGGATTGCTATGAGGTGGGAGACTGCGGGCTGACGCATGCACGCACGCAACTCCTTGCTGGAAACATGATGGTACCATCTGATGTTCTTGATGGTTCTTAGGGCTCTGCAATCGAAGCCTTTGATCCTCTTTGCCAGGGTTTCCGAGAGGGGCCATGTTTCTGCTCCGTAGAGGAGAATGGAGAGAACCAATGCATTGTAAATGCAGAGCTTTGTCTTCCGGGAGATAGAGCAGTGATGCCAGAGGGGCTTCCATAGGGAGTATATGACTCCAGCGGCCAGGCCACATCTGCAGTTGATCTCCAGGGTCAGGTCTTCATTGTTGGTGACTGGAGCCCAGATAGATGAAGCTGACAAACTCCACGACATAAGGGCCAATATGGAGAGGTGGAGGGTCCAGGCCATCTCCGACAAGCATCAGCTTGGTCTTTGCCCAACTCACCTGAAAGCCAAGCTTTGCTGATTCTTCTCTGGCCGATCAAGTTGTTGAATAGGGTGGTATCATCCGCATACTCCAGGTCGGTAAAGTGGTAGTTCCCGAAGGTAATGCCAGAGACTCGCTCACTGACCTTGGTCATCAGATAATCAATGACACAGTTGAATAAGTCGGGGGTGGCCACGCAGCCCTATCTAACCCTGCTATTGATGGGGGACCAGTCAGTCCTACCCGTTCACCTGCACACAGCTCTTGGCATTGTTATAGAGCTGTTGGAACAGGGTGGAGATCTTGGGAGGTGCACAGAGGAGCTTGAGAATTTTCCAGAGGGATGTGTAGATAAAGGTAAATGATGAAAAATAGCCAGTTACAATTTAGCTCAAAATTTAGTAATAATTGAACCTTAGCTAATGTGAGCATCACCATCTTCATCTTGTGACAAAAGAAAGGAATTCTACTTTTTGCCATCTTCATTATTAGAACCAAAGATCTGGAACTTTTAAATTGTTTAATTTAAAGCCAGTATAACTTTAGTGAGCAACATGATTGAACAAAATATAGTTCAGCTTAGTCTACAGTATTACTTTTATAAGTAGAAGGATGTCATCAAGGTAGAAGGCTTGTATTAATATTACAATTTTCTGAGCTGTTAACTTCATCTTTAGATATTTGCGATATTTATAACTACACAATTTTGATCTGTTTAATCTCCAATAATCATTCTTGGATAGAGATATAATTCCAGAATAGATCTGACCTGGATACCTTTATTTATAAACTAAGAGTAGTGATGTTCTTGTACACCAAACTGACACATGTACATGTAAACATTTAGGAAGAGATGTGGACTTTGCAAAGTGCAGTGAAAGAAACCCATATAGGAGATTAGTTACATTGAATAAAAACTGCACTGAGTAGTAGATTCTCTAAGTCACAGTGAAGCTCCAACTATGAGAATAGTAATACTAATTGTAAACTGCACAAAAGAGATGTGGACTTTGCAGTGAAGGTAACCTGTCTACAAGAGAAGTAACTTTGAATAAAAATTGTATGAAAGCAATTCCCCAAGAAAAAAAAGACTGAAGTATAGTGGGGGTGATTAAAGTCTTGACAGACAGATTTTCTAGTCTTGTTGAGCACATTAAATGCTCTCAACTCTCGCTGTAAAGTGGTTGTTGATAGGAAAGGCATCTAGCCATAAATTTAAAAAAATGTCAGCAGACATGACAGTCACAAATTTGATGTAAACCGTAATTGCTTATACAGTACTAACACCATGTTAACGATGTGTACAGTAATGGGGTAGCTAAGTGGAAGCACTCCTCGATTATTATCAAGCAATCCCACTAACTTCTCTTTCAAGCATCTCACCCAGAAGCAGCAGCAGAAACTTCTTTTCATGTAGAGAACTGTAGAGCTTCTATAATCATTGTTGGTACAGAGATAGTAAAGATGCCAAAGTGGCAGTGTCTAGGTGTGTACTGTGTATAAGAAGTGAGATGGATAGGAGTCTCAACTAGACTCTTCACTGGCATGGAACAATATATATATATTCTTTTAGCCACCTGTTTGCAGAACAATGGATAGATACAGTAATTGAAATAGAGTATGTGACTGATCATAAGCAACATGACAGTAATTGACCTCTTGCCTATATTACATAGTCAGGAGGAACAACAGTGCTGTTTTTATGTGTTCCTCACGTGAACTACTTGAAAAGTAGACAATAATAACTTCATTGTCAAGTCTGGCGACGTTAATGGACATGTTGAACAAAAGAAAGATGATTAAATTGTTGCACTTCGATGGCTGCAAGAAAGACATGAGCTAGGAAAAGATTCCAGAAGACATTATTCCAGAGGGATAATGTTTGGGGAAGGAAGGACTGGCTATAGTGGTTAGTGCAGGGCCTGAGAAGTTGGAGACGAAATGAGTGATGAGGAGGAAAGACAAGTGAGTCAAGAGTGTTTATGTTGAGATGGCATGGGATCAGCTAATTCTGAAGACCAGAAGCTATTATAGTAGTGGTAGAAAGAGGAGATAGCACACCTATGGGCCAGGGACTGGAGAATGTTTTTGAGTGATTTTATATCGGTCAGTTGCATGATTATCTACCAGATCACCCACCACTCAGGCATCCATGCTAGTCAGAGAGATTTCATCCTCTCCAGGAAATGGATTAGTGCAATGTTGTTTCATAGTGACACATGGATGCTGAATATGGAATTAAACAAACAAATGAAGCAACCTGTTCTGCTGGATGTGTGATGTTAGCATACATTTACTATTGATTACAAGTGTTCAGGTGAAAAAAACTGGGCATCAGAGATATTCACTGTAGTGTAGTGCAAGAAAGAAGATGCAATGTTATGGTTTGTATATTTATTAGCGGCAGAGGCAGTATTACTACCGAGAGGTAATATTTATCCTCACTTAAATGTGGATGTGCTGTTAGAACAAACTATACTGCGGTAGTTAGCATGAAAGAAACTCTTGTTTATATTGCTAGCAGAGAGATAAATCTCTGCCACCTCCAGCGCCAAGACCACCAAATCACGTGATTTCGACCTTCCTCAGTCTTGTCAATGATGGATGCTCAACTGCTAGAGATAGCAGCGATTCATCTCCCTGCCAGCGATATATAGAAAAACAGTGCCAGGACAGGTGCTGGTGTTGCGAGCCAGTTAGCTTGTTGAAAAATATTTATTTGCGACAGAGGCAGTATTAATTACTGAGAGGTAATATTTATCTTCACTTAAACATGGAGATGGCGGGGATTTATATACCCGCTAGCAATATAAACAAGAGTGCATTTTGCACCAAAGGCCTATATGAGAGTTTCTTACATGGTAACTACTGCAGTAAAGTTTGTTCAAACAGAACATTTACATTTAAGTGAGGATAAATATTAACTCTCGATATGGTTTGTGGTGCACATGAAGAATGATAGCTTGGTGAAAGAAGGTTGAAGGAGCTTGTGGAAGATGTCGTGAGTAGAAATGGTGCGGTCTGATCTGAAATTCCTGACATTCACAGATAATAGATCACTGCAACTGATGAATCAGTGCTGTGTTGAAACAAGCCTCTTCATCCCATGACAGCATTGCAAATCCTTGTGATTGGATTTGATAGACGGAAACTGAAAGAAGCCCGTCGTGTGTATATATATATATGTATGTATGTGCCGATGATACACTCTCTGTAGTGGTTGGCGTTAGGAAGGGCATCCAGCTGTAGAAACCAAGCCAAAAATAGACTGGAATCTGGTGCAGCTTGTCAGTTTCCAGTCAAACTGTCTAACCCATGCCTGCATGGAAAAACAGATGTTAAATGATGATGATGATGATACTGATGGGCTATTAGGAGTTTGATCAATTTTTTATGTGCTGCAGTACGGTGCCGGTGGCACGTTAAAAGCACCCAGCACACACTGTGATGTGGTTGGCATTAGGAAGGGCATCCAGCTGTAGAAACCAAGCTAAACCAGACTAGAACATGGTGTTATTCCCTTGGCTTGCCAGCTCCGGTCAACCTGTCCAACCCATGCTTGCATGGAAAACGGACATTAAAGGATGATGATGATATTTATCAGCGGATCATATATCTAAGGAAGAAGCACACTCAATCCAATTGAGTGACATCTACTCATCCAAAGAATCGCAAGCTTCAGCCAAATGCCCAGCATCTAACCAGTTACCAATAATATATACATACAACTGGCTTCTTTCAGTTTCCATCCACCAAATCCACTCACAAGGTTTTGGTTGGCTCAAGGCTATAGTAAAAGACACTTGCCCAACGTGCCACGCAGTGGGACTGAAACCGGAACCATGTGGTTGGAAAGCAAACAAACTTGTTACTACACCACATTTAAGAGAAACATCATCCATCATTCTGCCGGAGTAGTAATAATTCTTTCTACTATAAGCACCAGGCCTGAAATTTTAGTGGGTTGGGGCTATTTGATTATATCAATCTCCAACCCCAAAAGGACGAAATGCGAAGTCGACTGATGTGCTAATTTCAACTGAGAATTTAAAGAGCTGGAAGAAATGCTGCCGTGCATTTTCGTGTGGCGTGCTAACGATTCTGCTCGCTCACCATCTTCATCATTATCATCATCATCATTTAACGTCCGTTTTCCATGCTAGCATGGGTTGGATGGCATAAAAGGAGCTGTTTCAACTGTTTTGCTACTGGTGCTTGTGCATTATTTAGTTATCTACGCAAGTTTCGGTCAAATGCCCTGCATGAGCCCCCAGTCTATGGGAACAGTGACACCTTATAAAAAATGACTTGCATCTTGATGACCCAGCCAACCTACACCATTATAGAAATCAGACATAAAATGATGATGGCAATGTTAATGATGAGGAATATAGTTAAATGTAGGCCTGTGCCTCTGAAAGGCCCTCTACCAAATCAAGAATTCTTCAGAGGATCTCTGTGTTGCTATAGATTACAGAATTCTATACTGTTTTGGCTTGGTTTCTACGACAAGATGCCCTTCTACTCCACAGAGTGTACTGGGTGCTTTTTACATGGTACCATCATCAGTGCTTTTTACGTGGCACCAGCACCCACACCAATGCTTTTTACATGGAACCTTGGTTTTAGGATCTCGATTCTGTTGTGGCGGGCGGGTCTTGAGTACAGCAATTCACCACATATCTCGGTCCTTGCCTTTAATAATAATAATATTCCATTCTATACTGGGCACGAAGGCCTGGAATTTTGGGGGAGGGGAGTAGTCGATTTTATTGACCCCAGTT
>JAOPUL010003171.1:31515054-31526285 GCA_027564515.1 Octopus rubescens | reverse complement strand
CAGCTTGCCAGTTTCCAGTCAAACCGTCTAACCCATGCCAGCATGGAAAAACAGACGTTAAATGATGATGATGATATCTGTCAGTAAGTGGTTGTTGTTGTTGCGGCATTCACCTGGGGTGGGTTGAGCCGGCTCCCATCAAATTTGCAGCGTCACGAGTGAGAGCGATCCACTTACGCCTGTCAGCAGCTGACTCCTCGGTGAGCTTCAGCCATTCGCGGTTCCAATGACAAACGCCAAAACCACAAGGACCAGAGACGAGCTCCAGATCGGCCTTAACCGCCTAAAGCCAAGTTTTGAGTTGACCATCGCATCGCTTTCTCCATCCTAAAGGTTGGTCTGGAGCTAATGACTTGCGGATAATTTCATCTTGAGGGCACCAAAGTACATGTTCCAACCATTGAAGTATCCTTTGAAGAAGAGTTTCCTCGAGGCCAGGGAGGCGACATTCTCCTATGGATAGTGACATTTGGCAGGCGATCAGAGAGTCGGACGCGCAGGATGTGGCGCAGACAATAATGGTCAAAGACTTCGAGTTGATGAAGATTGATCCTCTGCAGGGGCCAAGTCTCACCATAGTACAAAAGTATGTTGCAAACCAAA
This sequence comes from Octopus rubescens, assembly GCA_027564515.1. NCBI lineage: Eukaryota > Metazoa > Mollusca > Cephalopoda > Octopoda > Octopodidae > Octopus > Octopus rubescens. The sequence goes on along the minus strand of JAOPUL010003171.1, from coordinate 31,525,682 downwards.
GCTTGATATATGCGATACTTTGTTGATAACTTGTAATTGGTTGATATTGTGTGTTTTTGTAGGTACACAAGCTTGCAATAACTGTTGAGTTGTTGCTTGGTAATATTCCTGATAGATCTGTCTTCCGTCAGCCTTGCTACAGGAAAACTTTGGCCCCATATTTTCAATTGACACAAGGTATTTAAAACAATTGCTATTTTACTTTATTTTATTGTACTTCTGTTTATGCTCTAATGAAAATAACGAGCGTTTTATTTTTTAAATTTATATTTTAATAACCATTTCTCGATGCTAATGTGGGTTGTGTGGCTTTGTAAACTGGAACTTTTACTGCTTTTGTAGAACCAAGAGTTTTTTTATGGATACAACACAATGTTGATGGCTGGATTTCAGTCTGAGTCCCTGTTAATTTCTCAACCATTGTTTAACCATTTAGCATTCAGATTATTCTATCAAAGATGTAATACTTATTTATTCACATTGTTTTGAATTACTCACGCTTTATCTTGTAGCCTTGAGATCTTGATGGCGTGATTGTTTATTTTTAGAATGACAGGTGTGAGAGGGTAGTTTGAACATAAAATAAGTAGAATGTTTTTGCTGGATATGGCTGGTTTAAATGCTACAGGGTTAAACTGAACTACAAAGCTCTGATCTCTTTTGAAAGAATTTCATTGAGGATTTATTTTTCACAGTTAGTGACACATTATTATCAAAATTACTATTGTTTTGGCTCAGTTTATTTCAATCTGCCATTAGTTGCATAGTCGTTTTTCATGCGCTGTTCTTAGATTTAAACTCATGACTTCTTTTGCTCTCTACTCTCTAAACATTGGATAAGTGTTTTGTGTAGGGAATATCTTATATTTTGGACAGTGCCCTGAACCCTTTAGCATTCAGATTACTCTGTAAAATGTAATGCTTATATATTTACATGGTTTTGAATTAATCATGTATTATCTCAAAGCCTTGAGACTTTGATAATGTGACTGTTTATTTTTAGAAGAACATTGTAGGGTAGGTTTGAGAGGTCAGATCTGGCCAGTTTGGATATAAAACAAGTAGAATCTTTTGGCTGGATATGGTCAGTTTAAATGCTAAAGGGTGAAATGTTGAAAACATAATCTATGAACAGACACTTATATAGAATGAGAGAAAAGGAGCGAAAGTACAGAGATAAGTAAAAGGAAGAGGAAGAGAATGGGGGGGAAAAAATGACCAGAAGATCAGGATGCAAATTGTGGTTTGGCAGAGGCAGAAGTTGGTAGCATTCTTCAGCTTTCAGAATCTTTTTACCAAACATGCTCCATCTCTTTGCATTACATCTCCTAACTGTTATACAGTGTTTATATGTCATCTAAAAAATAAGTATAATTTAAATGCAAGAAATGTTAGTGTCTTTTGACAAACTTACAAAGGGTAGAAGTGTCTTTTGAGAAGGAAGTTACATAGTAAGGGTGGAATGGAATCTACTGCAACTCTATTCACAATCCATGTGAATGTGCTTGAGGGAAATATATTTGTTTCATCATTGAGTCAACTCATAAGGTGTGTTCATACTTAAAATGAAAGCTTGTTGTTCATGTATATCATTTTATTGTGTATTCTGCTTCTTTCCACATATTATTTCATTCATTATCTTTGTGATCATAATACAGATTTGAGGAGTGGGTCCTGTTTGTAAATATTTAGCATATTGATGTTTGATGTGTTGTGATATAAACAATTGTTGAGAGTAATTTGTTAAGCTTGGGAATATTTAGCATATTGATGTTTGATGTGTTATATCAAAAGGAATGTTGAGAGTAATTTGTTAAGCTTGGGAATAGTGTGAATAATTGCATGAAAATATGGCTTAGTTGAATTGAAGCTATTCTCACTTGCAACATTATTTGAAACTGTTCTCCATTTTTTTTTTATCTATGCTACATGCTGTCATCATATTCATCATTTTTTACATCTGTTTTTCTATGCTTGCATTGGTTGGAAGAATCTCCTTCAGCACAGTGTTCCACCACTTTATGTAGTCCATCATCATTATCATCATCTCCTTTGCGAGGTTCAGCATCCTGAGATTAACCCTCACCTCTTCTTCCTCAGTTGTTCCCTTGGATCATTGGCACTTCTTTAACCATCTGTTATCCTTGATACAATCACAGCTTTGTACCAGTGCAGTTTCCTCTTTTGCATGCTACAGCTGATTCCTCTTACACTAAATTTGTCTCTCCTCTCATTTGTGCTCTGTTGTTTGTGCACATTAACCTTATGCATTCATTGGAGTATGCTTGCCTTGTTTCTTTGCAGTTTATACATATCCACTGCATTCAGTACCTACATTTTGTTACATTGCAGCATCACACTTCGAGCACAAGCATTAAACAATATGTTTTCACTTTGTTGTCAGCAGAGATAATAACTCCTTAAACCTTTTTCCACCCTGTTTTTATTCTGGCCACTATGCTTCACTGCTAATTAGGTCTTCTAAGTTACAAAAACTATTGTCTGCTTCTAGAGAACCTTGCTTCTGTGCCTCTCACACATACAAAGCTTTTCTTTCCAGTCAGCCTACCTGTGATCTCATTGCACTTCTTGTGCACCTTTACTTTACATTGGATGCGTTGTATAAAATTTTTACCTAATCCTTTTCTGCACATCCCAAATAGTCCTGTCTTCTTTTTTGCCCCCTAAAACATTTGCCTTTACTAAGTTTACTTTGAGGCCTCCGGATTCTAAGCTCTGTTACCATATTTGGGTTGCTTTTCTAAATTTTCGGCATACGAGAGTTCCCATGGTCAGTCTGTATTAAAATCCTTTAATGACCTGGAAAACTATAATAAATAGAAGGGGGGCTGAGAACCATGTCCTGATGGATATCTATCTGCATGCAAATTCTTCACTGAACTCATTGGTATTGTATTTGAATAAATTATTTGACTGAATTGTGTATGGGTAATTACCAAATTTAAACCTACAGTCTAAAAGTATTTCATGAATGATTATTGCTTTATGTTGATATCATTAAGCTTTTATTACTAGTCAAGTATCTATTACTGAACTTAGTTGAGAACAACTAATCTCAAAGAAGGTTGCCAGAAATTTCTATTTCTATATTTTTTAGGCATTCTGCCATGTCACTCACTCAGGTTTTTTAAAACTATTGGTTAGGATTTTCTGAATAAAAGAATGGAGGAAAGAAAATATCTTATAATAAAAATGCTTTGAACTTTTTGCTGTTAGGCTTTGGGGTAGTGATGTAGAAACATCCATAAAAGCTAAGAGACACACCAGGAAAAAACTGAAAGAAAGCAGGCAGCAGACAGCAATAACAAGTAGCTAGAAGAGAAACTATGCCTTCAAATATACTTACTTAGCTAGGGAAGAAGCAGAATATAAGAGACTAGCTCATGTTTTGTGATGTGAGGATCAGAGGCATGAGGTGTTCTGGATTTCAAGGCAGTTCAACCCATGCTAGCATGGATGACAAATGTTAAATGATGATGATGTTCTTGAGAAAACTAGGATGTCATGGGAGAGAAGTTTATTCAGGATAAAGTAGTGCGCATGCTCTCACCGATACTGAAAAGATAGCTGCATAGAAGTGCTATTATGAGAGATTATGGAATGAGAGCAATGCATAGGAGAGAAATTGTCTTTTCCAAGTAGACTGACAGAAGCATCAATCACCCAAGTCAAGCACTGTAGATTGAGTGATTAAGAATATGAAGGCAGGAAATGCTGGGTCCATCAGCTATAGTTACTACAATGCTGAATACCGGGCAAGGTAGGCCATTCACTAGTTGTGTCCACAGTCAATCAGGTAATACAGGAAGGTTTTATACTCAATGACTTGTGCAGCAATATCATCATAGACTGCTATGCAAGAGATGCACAGGAAACTACAGAATCATCAAACTGATGGATCAGGTTATGGAAGTTACTGAACAATTATAAGCACAGCTGAATAGAAAGAGAATTAACCTTGATGAGATGCAGTACAGCTTCATGATTGGAAGAGTTACTATTAGTACTAATTTTTTTTATTTAGATAACTGCAGGAGAAATACTTAGCTTAGGAGTAAGCTGCTTTATGCTATATTCTTCAGCCTAGAGAAGGTCTTTGACAGTGTTCCATGCTTGGTAATCTAGCAGCTACTATGGGAACTGTGGAGTAGATGATTGGTCTGTGAGGGCCATACAAACCATGTACAGAGATGCAGTCAACAAGGTGAAAGTAAGCAGTAAGGATAGCAGTGAATTTAGTGTGGCAATGATGGGAATGCACCAGGGTTCAGTCCTCAGCCATCTTCCGTTTATATCATAGCCCTTTAGGCAATAACAGAATGTTTAGCTGTCTTTTGGAATTCCCATATGCTAATGACCTAGTTCTTATTTCGTGAATCTGGAGTTGATTTAGAGAAGAAATTCTAGATTTGGTCTCAAAGGAAAGTTAGCAACTAAAGTTTTACAAAGACAGATAGGAAACAAAACCGTGATACCATTTGGGCTTCATATGTGGAAAAGGAATAGGTAGAAATTCTATATAGCTTACTCTGTGTAAATTTATAGATGTGGGATGACAGGTAGGTTAACAGAGAAGATAGATATTGTGTGTAGCTGATGCATAGTAACAGTAGGCATTAGAGCTCACATGATATAGATTGTTTCCAGTGTCTGGAAGGCATACAAGAAGTAGTTGATAGCTTTTGTTATTTGGTGGTGAATTAAAATGAGTGTTCTGAAAACATAGGGCATTGTAAGAATGGTGTAGAAAATGCTTAGAGAACTATTAACTTTGTTGGTAACAGGCACCTCCTTCCTCAGAGCAAAGAGTAGATTGTATGATACTGCTGTACGGCAGTGAGATGTGGGCCTTGAATGCAGAGGAAGCAAATATATTCTGCTGGATGTTTATTGTTAGTCTGCATGAACAGTAGAGTACAAACAAAGAAGCTGGGAGAAAAACTAGATGTAAGATGAATCAGGCATAGTATCCAAGAGAAAAGACAGCATTGGTATGGACAAATGATGCATATGGAGGATGATAAGGATGATAGCCGTATCAAGAAGTGCAGGACATTCAAAATAGATGGAATCTGAGGAAGAGAGAGAGACAAAAAGACATGGGATGAAGTAAAAACTGATTCCAGGATGCTGTCCTTCATGAAGGAGATGACAAAGGAATGTGATGATTGATGACTGGTGGTGCTGGAGAAAACCACTTCTACATGTGGATGCATGGAGAAACGAACATTAGAAAGATGGTTCAGAAGTATAATATTTATATTTATGTCTCTTGCCTACCAGTATGTCTCTGTTAAGTCTCCATCTATTGCTCCTCTCTTTTCTTTGATGCCTTCTCATCTTTCTCTCACTGGCATCTCTATCACTCACTCCTTTTCCCACTCATTCTCTTCCTTATTCACTCCTCCATACTATTAATATAACTAGGCTTGGCAGTAGATCTTATTTATGGCACCATGCCACCTGTCCATATTCTGTCAAATAACTATCATTCTTACCACACTACTTCCCTTTCCCAACATGACACTTATGCGTGCAGGATTGCATTGAATCTGCTTGTATCCAATACACCAAACTATCACTCCTTTCTCTTCTATCAACCATAACTTGCTCACTCTTCTCCTAGGCCACTTGCTGTTGACATCCATCATTCACTCTTTCTCACTGTCACCCATCTCTATTACTCTACAATGATTTCTCTCCACCCACCTGCCAACACTGTCACTGCCTCTCTGCTATTACTGTCCCTCTCTTCCATTACTCCATCCACCATTCTGTTGCTTCTATTACTCATACCTCTACCACCCATTCATGCCCATCACTGTTTTTTCCTATCATACTCTTACTCCCTTCTCCTACTCACTTTGGTTCATTCCTTTTTACCTTTATCACACTCTTGGTCATGTCTTAATGAGTTGTGTAGCAAAGACTCTTCAGTCCGACAGGGTACGAGGCAACCCACATGATAAAATGAACCTAGTATATTGTGTAAAGTGATTGACAAATGAGTGGAGACAACATAGGATCAAGAAAACCCTTTAGTCCTGCTGAGGACATGACAGCCTCTCTAGAGCTGGTGCCACAATAAAATTCACCTAGTTCATTCTGCAACGTGGTTGATGTTAGGAAGAGTGTACAACCATAGAAACCATGTCAGAAATGGAATGTATGAATGAGATGTCTTCTAACCCTTCTGGATGTACAGTAGCTTTGAATAAGAATTGACTCACAATGTGACCGTCTGTACAATGCATACCAGCATGGAAAGTGGTTGTAAAATTATGATGATGTATAATTGGTTAAATTTGATTGTTTATTGACTATTAATATAATTATTGCTCTTTTTTTATTGTCTTTTTCAGCTGTAAAGAAAGGTAGTTTAGAAATGTTTAACGAGGTATTGGAGAAATTTGGTAGTAAGTTTCAAGCTGAAAACACATATACATTGATTATCAGACTGCGACACAATGTTATAAAAACTGGTGTACGTATGATTAATGTATCTTACTCCAGAATATCATTGAAAGACATTGCTCAAAAGTTACTACTGGATACCTATGAGGATGCAGAATACATTGTAGCAAAGGTAAGTGTTCTTTGTTACGCTTGATTGGGTCCTGTTATTTGAAAACGTGATAAAAATGCAGAAAAAAATCCTTTATTTGGCTACAAAAAAAAACTTAAATTGTTCTGTAGTAGACTATATCTTTTATTAAATTATTGAATTCTGTTTGAGTTCCACCAACAAGCAATGGGTACAGGTAGGAAATTGAAATCCAGAAACATTTTATTAAAAATCCTTTGAAGAAATCTCAAAAGAGAGTTGTCAAAAGGAAACACTTCTAGTGAACAAGGAAAACCTTCACATGTTGATATGTGACCAATTAGTTTTATATAAAAGATATATTAAAAAGATTACATTAAGGCATACTTAACCATATTGATTTTATCTCAGACGTCTAGCCAAAACTGTTAATTGCCTTGTAATATAACCAAATAAAATAATTAATAAGCAAGTCATTCAGAAATATATGCAGCAAAATTACTAAAAGACTTGAAATGGTATTTATAAATGTTTCAGTATCGACTAATATTTTATAAGCTATTCTCTATTATATAAATGTGCCAGTGGCATGTTAAAAGCACCCAGCACACACTGTAAAGTTGTTGGTGTTAAGAAGGGCATCCAGTCGTAGAAACCAAGCCAAATCAGACTGGAACCTGGTGCAGCCTACGACTTACCAGCTCTGGTCAAACCGTCCAACCCATGCCAGCATGGAAAACGGACGTTAAAGGATGATGATGATATTAAAAATCTGCATAAAACTGAGAGACACCATTAAAACTGAACAAATCAGTTGTTGATTAGGGTTCTCAAATATTTGTTGAGATATACTTATTATAATTCATCAATCATCATCCATCATCTTCCTTTAACGTCTGTTTTCCATGCAAGCATGGGTTGGACGGTTTGACCGGACCTGGCAAGCCGGGGAGCTAATACCATGTTCCAGTCTGGTTTGGCTTGGTTTCTATGGCTGGATACCCTTCCTAACGCCAACCACATCACAGGTTGTGCTGGGTGCTTTTAACGTGCCACCGGCACCGGACTTTCGTCGCTCACTTCCCGTACAACATAGTGGGACGCCACTTCCTGTACAGCCGCTGTATGACAGTGGGAAGTCGCCTCCCGTACAACCACTTCTGTACAACTGCTTTGGTACATCATTAGAGTGGGAACTCTAATCATAGTATTAAATACACAAGCAGCGAATAAACAAACTCAACTTTTTGCATAAAAAAACAGTATCTCTGAAAAATGACCCGAAAATAATTTTGTTAATTATTTAATATACCTACATTCATTTCTGATATACAGTCCCATAGTTCATGCAGATTTTTTTTCTTTTAAATTTTATCAAACATTACAAGAATTTAAAACTGGTTATTTATGGGAACTTCTGTATGCCAATGAATCTGTTGCCATTATTAAACAAGACATTCCAAATGTGAAAGGAATGCTTAGAGAGTCAAGAGTGCTTAAAATAAATCTAATAAAGGGAAAAGTTTTTGTTTGCAGGAGAGAAGACAAAACTCTTCTGCCATTTGTGAAGTGGCCATGCTCAATATGGAGAAAAGGAATTGGTAAAAATTCCATAATAGTGTACTCAGGCTGACAAAGAAGGAAAACTTTGTATGTTACACACAGTAATAAATAGTTAGTAGTAAGAGCACTCCTGAAATGAATTTCTTTAAAGGTTTGGTAAAATTTCCTTGAAGTATTGATAATTTCTGTTGCCTAGGGAACCTAATCAGCAGTGAAGTTGGAAATCTGAAAACATGGCAACTATAGTTGGATAAAGTTTGGGGAGTATTTATCTCTTCTGGCAACCAAATAATTCTTTTTCTCAGTGAAAGGCAGATTGTACGATGTTTAAGTGCAAAATGTTAGTGAAATGTGGGAATTGAATTTAGACGATATATGAAGGCTGGAGAAAAATAAGATTTGCATGCTCTGTTCGTTATATGTTGTTAACGTACATGAACAGTGTATACAAATTTGCTGAGGAAGAAAAAATAGGTATAAGAGTAATAAGAATGTAGCCAGCAAGAGGGAAGGCAGTGTTGGTTCTGATATGTGACATGTATGGATGATGATAGTTAAGTAATAAAATGCATAGGATCAAGGAAGATACGGAAAGAATTAATGACAGTTGAACATTATAAAGGACCATGATAAGAAACAAGACGCTATGTCGGAAAAGCCTCGTCCATGCAAACAGGAATTTGGACATTTAAGTTCACATTAAATCAATGTTTACATATAAAGTGCAGTATTGATTAAAGGGAGAGCATTTGTTTATTAAATTTCGAAATTATCCCCCTTGAAGCATAGGAGCCTAAGACTGCAAATATATACAAATATAATTATACGAACTTAAAATACCACTTATAGGTATTTCAAAACCTATAAAATAAACAAATGATTAATCACAGATGTCATAAATAAGAAATATCCGTCTGTTAAGCAAATTTTTATTTGAATTACAAGAAAATGATTAAATAACTAATCTATATTAAAACATATGCATTATATAAATGTATATTAAAAATCTGCATAAAACAGAGGGACAAACGTTAAAACTGAACAAATCGGCTGTTGATTAGGATTCTCAAATATTTGTTGAGCTATAGTTATTATAATTCATCAATCGTAATATTAAGTATGCAAGAAGTGAATTGATAAAGAAACTAAGCATTTCAAAAGGCATACTAAAAAGTATTGTCTTTGGGAAGAGTCATAATTAATAAAGTCTATAAACATGCTCACCTCGGTTGTTGTTTGTCTATATTTCACTTCTTTTTCTGAAGCAATTGCTTGTGTCCCCGTGTTTCGTATATGAGTGTATATTTTTAAATGCTCGGTTTTTAGTTTTTAATTATACTTTTTTTTATAGTAAGTGTATGAATTAATGACATCAGTGTTTATTTACTTAGCTTCTTTTTGTTGTAACTAACTTCAGAACGTGTGTGTGTGTGTGGTTCACTTCAGTTGTTTTTGGACTTATTTTGTTCTTTTGTTTTACTATGGTGTGAGTTGTCATTAGAGGGACAGATTGTTACATCACTTATTCTTCACATTAAGTATGTGGGTCTGAGCTGCCTCCTGTATTTGTACAGTTTCTGTAATCTATCACAAGGTGGGGTCTTTTGGATAATTAAAAAAAAGTTTTTACCTCATAATTTTTGTTTTTATTAAACCATTGTGTTCGTGTGTAGCATATTGATAAAGTATAGATGCAGGTTTCATTTAACCTGTAACATGCTGGAGAAACATTCATATCACCATGAGTTGTCTCCCCTCACTATGCAACACAATACAAGGGACAAAACTCTACAGCGACATATGATGCCTAAGCATGCAGAAGGTTAATATGTTCTACATTTCTTTCACATGGACTGTGGGATGTCTCTCCTATATACATCATAGTGATGTCCTTACACTGTCTCTCCATGCTTCTCATATGGTACACAATGTATCTAGCTTTGCAGTTTATTTTGGGGGTTTGTTGTGTAGAGGTGTTTTCTTGAATGACTATGACTTACATAGTAGCAATTCACTAACCTAATCCTGATCTCCATGGCTGATGAGAAGCATTCTACATTTGTCCTTTTCTGTTAATTGTTTTCATGTCTATCTTCAATTTTCACTACTAGGTTTCTAGCACACACAGTATCCTACTAGTATCCCCCCACCCAGCCTCTCGCTCTCTCGTCATCATCATCATTTACCATCCGTTTTTCCTTGCTGGTGTGGGTTAGACAATTTAACTGGAACTGGCAAGCCAAGGTAGCTGCACCAAACTCCAGTCCGTTTTGGCTTGGTTTCTATGACTAGATGCCCTTCATAATACCAACCACTCCAGAGAGTGTACTGGTTGTTTCTAACGTATCACCAAAACAAATGTTTTTAACGTGTCATTAGCACGAATGTATTTTAACATGTCACTGGTACAAAATAAATAAATAAATATATATATATATATAAGGCGCGGCGTGGCTGTGTGGTAAGAAGCTTGCTTCCCAACCACATGGTTCTGGGTTCA
>JAOPUL010003171.1:31500850-31514954 GCA_027564515.1 Octopus rubescens | reverse complement strand
CTTGCCAGTTTCCAGTCAAAACCGTCTAACCCATGCCTGCATGGAAAAACAGACGTTAAATGATGATGATGATGATACACAGGACTTGCAAAGACAAGAAATAAAGCAAGCATGCTTCATTATATATGCAATGACAGTGTGCTTGAATGAGGGAATACAAATGTGTTGAGACTAACTGGACTCTGGAAGAATTAGATGTAATTATGCAAGAAAGAAGACTGTATTGGTTTGGGCATGTGATGAAGATGGCTGTGTAAAGAATTGATTATCATGTACGTTAGATGAAACCTGTGGAAAAGAAGACTTGGAATGAGGTGGTGTTGGCTGATCTGAGTATATTTAGACTTGTGTAAGAGATGACAAAGGACAGATTATTGGCAACATCTTTGATTATTGGCAAGTGTTTGAAAAGATCTACCCAGTTATGCTAGCACAGTGTGACTGAGACACTGAAAGTATAATGTGTATATACACAACTGGGTCCCTGCCATATCTACAGCTGCTGTTTCTCCCTGCCCTTCCCCATCACCCAAACAATTAGTTCCCTCCTCCTCCGACCCACAACCTATTGACTTCCATTGCTCATTCTTACCATTGCCCTCCCCCATCCTCGCTTATGTGTATACCTTTAACCCTTTAGCATTCAGATTACTCTGTCAAATGTAATGCGTATATAGTCATATCATTTTGAAATAACTATGCATTATCTTGTAGCTTCAAGATTTTGATGATGTGATTGTTTATTTTAAAAATGACATTGTAAGGTAGATATGAGAGGTAGGATCTTGGTTTGAAAATAAAACAGGTTGACTATTTTGGCCATCTCTCACTCTTTCCCACTAACAACCTTTAGCCCCACAGCTAACCTCCTTATCACCCATTCCTCCATCACTCTCCTGTCTAATGTATTATTCTGTTACTACAAAGCATACCATATTGCCATCTCTGTACTGTCAGTCATCACTTCCAGTCAGCACCCATCCCTCACTCTTTTCACCATCACCCCAATCATTTACCACCCTCAGCTTTTTCCACTATTCACTACATTCACTCCCTATATGCATCTGAACACTTCCATCCACATATTTATATTCATCTCTCACTCCTCTCCCACAGCGTTGTAATTTTACCCACTCTCCCTGATTCTTCTGTATCCACACTCTCTTCTATTCATCTTCTTGGACATGTTACCATGAAGGTATGTCCTGGCACCTTGTTACCATTACATTAACCTTTGTTTTGGGCACCACTCCAGTTTTTCTCATCCACCCATGTAAAATGCAAAGTAACCATGGATGTCTGCCACAACAGTAAACCTATATAAGAGAAAGACGTAGAAAGATGTGGGATGAAGTAGTGAAGAGAGACCTCAGGATGTTTAACTTCACAGAAGAGATGACAAAAGACTTGGATGGTTAGCAATTTGCCTTGCTCGAGAAAATCCGTCCACACTGAAAATGAGGTCCTAACAGTATATCATTTTGTCTATGCCTCTGCATGTAAGCCATCTCCACAACCCATCTTTTTAACATCCATCCCTCCATTACTCTTCTAACTACAGTACCCTCTCAGCTGCTGTAATTATAATTATATGAGAGCAGAGCTGCACATATTTCATCCCTCAGACTTTTGTGCTACCAGTCTCCCCTCTCCTGGACGCCACCTCCCCATGTCACCCACATTGCATTCCCAATATCATCCCATACCACTATTGAACGCCACCTTGGCTTTCAACTTCCCCCACCACCGTTGTTCATTACTCTCTCTCCTCCCCCTCTCCCCCCTCTCTCTCTATATATATTTATTCACTCATACATACCTCTGAGTTCTGCCCTTATCTCTAAGCACCCCTCAATGACAAGGTTAATTTTTTATTCCCTGATGTTGTGAATAGCTGCCTGGCTAATTAAAAATCCGGTATACTTATAACTAGCCTCTCGACAATGTATACCTTAAGTATCATGCAGAGATGGCTATTGTCATTAAATACGGCCACAATTGTGTATACTAGATTTTTAATCAGTCCGGCAGCTATTCACAACATTAGTGAATATTGTATTCCCATTTTCCTGTATCAGAGAAGACAAATTCTCATCCAAGCATGTGGCTGGTTGTGAGTATGTACCCAAAAAGCCAAAAATGCATCTGGTACCCTTGCTGGCCACTGCTGAGACAAAGTTTCATTTCTCTCTGATATTTATTGCTTTTTTAACACAGCAAATCCATAAGAGATGTTATCTCAGGACAAATACTGCTGTATCTGGCCTATTGACTGTCTATATACATTATGTATGATACATAGTTGGCTATTTCAATTAAATACTGCCTCAAATTAGATTTTTAAAAATCGTATGTACCTGATGTATATATTAGCCACTCAAAAACTGTTGTAGTGTTAGTAGTATCAGTGGTAGTAAAAATAGTACTAATAAATTTTAACCCTTTAGCATTTAAATTGATCATATCTGGCCAAAATATTCAAGCTGTTTTATTTTCAAACCAACCAGATCCTTACCTCTCACATCTACCTTACAATGTCATTTTTAAAATAAACACATCATCAAAATCTGTTCCAGTCTGATTTGGCCTGGTTTCTACAGCTGGATGCCCTTCCTAACGCCAACCACATGTGTGCTGGGTGCTTTTAATGTGCTACCGGCACCGAACTCTCGACACTAGTGCTTTTACGTGGCACCGTCACGAGTGCTTTTTACGTGGCACCACACAGGTGATTGGTAGACAGATGGACATATAGAGCAGGGATGAACGAGGCATAGACGAGACCTATAGATCTGAGGCAGACAGACAAAAAGACCGGGAACAAATAGACTGGTGGGGAGGGGGCAGACATATGGGCCAGGAAACACTTAGTGTCTGGGGGCAGGGGAGACAGACAGACAGTCATAAGGGCCGGGAACTCGTAGTCGGACGGGCGATACATATAGACCGGGGACAAGCGGGCATGAGAACCAGGAACTGTTAGACAGACGGACATGTATACCAGAGAAGGATGCGACATATAGACCGGGAGCAGGTGGACATAGGGACCGGGGACAGACAGACAGACAGTACAGAGTACATACATTGCCTGGAAGCCCGTGCGCAAACGCCCGACCCTCTTTATAGCGTGGTGGTGGGGAAAACCTCCATACAGCTAGGCAGAGTGGGAACTCGCATCCGAGGACACATACTGTGAGGTAGAGTAGGAACTCGCATTTGAGGACACCTACAGCGACATTCTGTTATTATTACAGTAAATAAATAAGTAAATAGAAGAAAAAGAAAAGACAAGTGATGGGATAATTGGTAAATAATAATAATGATGGTTTTGAATTTTGGCTTAAACTCAGCAATTTTAAGGGAGGTTGGCAAGTCAGTTACATTGACCCCCCAGTGTTCAACTGGTACTTATTTGATCAACCTTGAGAGGATGAAAGACAAAGTTGACCTCATTGGAATTTGAACTCAGAACGTAAAACTGGATGAAATGCTGCTAAGCATTTTGTTTGGCGTGCTAATGAATTTAGCAGCTTGCTGCTGCTGCAGTAGAAGTAGTAGTAGTAATAATAATCATTTCTACTATAGGTACAAGGCCTGAAATTTTGGAGGGAGGGATAGTTGATTACATCAACCCCAGTGCTCAACTGGTACTTATTTCATTGACCCTGAAAGGATGAAAAGCAAAGTTGACCGTGGCAGAATTTGAACTCAAAATGTAAAACTGGAAGAAATGGCACTAAGCATTTTATTTGGTGTGCTAACAATTCTGCCAGCTCATTGCCGTATTAATAATAATAAAGAAAATGATTAAGAGGAAGAAAAGATGATGCTGAGGAGAGAGAAAGAGAGGAGTGAAGACGATGAGTAAGAAGAAGGATATAGTGGAAGGGATCATCATCATCCTCCTTTAACGTCCGTTTTCCATGGTGGCATGGGTTGGACGATTTGACCAGAGCTGGTAAGCCGGGGGTGGGTGGGTGAGTGGGACTGCACGAGGTTCCAGTCTGATTTGGCTTGGTTTCTACGGCTGGATGCCCTTACAATAATAAATACTTAAAAAATAAATAAAATAAAATATTAATAAAAAATTAATAGTAAAAAAATAAATGAAAAATATTTAAAAAGTTCCAAAAAAATAAAGGCTGAAAATTTTTTAGAAATGAAGAATTAAAACAAAGAATAAAATAAAATTAAAAATAATAACTAAAATAAAATATAATGTGTGTGGATTTTTGGGTCAGGGGATCTAGCTGCTCTTACAATGGACATTTTGGTTTGATTTTTATTATTGGATGTCTTTTCTAACATCATCACTTTGTAGTGTGTATTGGGTAAATGTTATCCCAGTCTGGCACTAGAGAAGTTGTCATGTCTTGAATAAGACAAGTCTTTAGGTCCAGCTGATCCTACATTGTCTTCATTTGTTCACCAACTCTTAGTTTAGTTTTAGTTTGGCAGTCCTCCCTGATGCTTCAATAATTTCCTACGAGCACGCCAACCATCACGGTCCTCCATGCATGTTTTTAATTCGTCATCATTTGCCATTCCATTGCCCTGAAGCAAGTTGTTCACATAGGTTAGACGTTTTCTTCCCCTGTTGATTCTTCCTTCAACTGACTGCCAGAAGACCAGTTGACACACAGGTTCTCCTAGGTGCCTGATGCAATGACCAGCCATTCTCATTCTTCTCTGCTGACTCTTCTCAGTCACTTTGGATAAATCTTGATAAAGCTGCTCATTGGTTAAATGAGCTCTCCTTGTAACATTCAGAGCCATTCTTAACATTGTTGTGTATTAGCAGTCTATTTTTGTACTGTGTATATTTTATCATGGCATCAGTGTTAGAGTGATTGTCATGTCCCCAGAACTTGAAGACTAAGGGTTGTTTTGATTTTATATCATCTCCATTTGTTTGCCACTCACTTTACAGAGTGTACTGGATACATTTTATTGCAACACCAGCACTAGTGATGTTGCTTTGTACCCTACAAGACAAAAGGGGTCCTCACTGCTTTGATTGTTCTTGTTCCCATGGGCCAATGTGATGAATAGACTGGATAGTAGGATAGGGTGTTTCCAGAAAGATAAACTAGGATGACTGGGCAAAAAAAAAAAAAATCAAGAGCTTGAAGGCAAAAACAGAGTAGAGAGACAGTGTTAGAATTAATGGAAGATACTGTAATGAGGGAGAGAAGAGAGAAAAAAGGATGGATAGTTGTAGAAATGGGTAGTAGTAAGAGTACGATAAATGCAGTTAACTGTATAAAAGAATTGACTGGTAAAGGAGGGCATGAGTGAAGGCTGGGAGAGATGGGGGTGTATTGGATATGATGCAGTCTCATTACTTGAGTAACTAAAGAGAGAGAGAGAGAGAGAGAGAAAGTCAGTAAAATTATCACTAGGCTTTTTCTTAGTGCATGCTGCTCTGGAATGTCCTGTAAGGAAATATTTGATTGATTGTTTAGGTTTCAGTGCAATTTATAAATGGATAACCATATCATGATGGCTTCAAATTTTGGCACAAGGCCAGCAAGTTCGGGAGAGCCAATTACATCGATCCCTTAGTGCTCAACTGGTATTTATTTTATTGACTCCGAAAGGATGAATGGCAAAGTTGATCTCGGTGGAATTTGAACTCAAAAGGTAAAGATGGATAAAATGCCGCTAAGCATATTATGCCATGTGCTAACAATTCTGCCAAAGGCTAAATAGGTGATAGTGATGTCATTATCTTCATACTTTATGCAGGGAGTGATCTTAGTGTCTTCCCCCTAGATCAGCCTTCCTTCCTTTGATACCCAAAGCTCCTGGACAATTTCCTTCCTCATCTGCTGTTTGTTTTTGCCTGATCTTCAGTATCATTCATGATTATCTCTAGTTTTTCTCAGATTTCTTTTTAATAATCCTCAGCCAACTCTTTTGGGTACTTTCCATTCTTGTGGCCAGGAATGTGCGAGTGGTTTGTTAGGAAATCTTGACTGATTCATATGACTGGCATGGACTTAACAATGCAACTCCTGTTTCTGAATTCATTTAGAAATGGCTGTCTTGCAACAGCAACTCTGTGAATTGAATGTGATCATTCCACAGATAGTTAATCCACAATACCTCAGGGTTTCCAACAATCTAAATTACTCAGGTGTCATCTGCATGCTTTGGTACTGTCAAATAATAAAGGTATTGTCATATCTAACATGATCTCTTTATATATTACCATATTTACGTCATGGTTGACAACTTTGTTTTTGCCAAAGTTCGTAGAAGGTAGAGATCATCTATGACATAGGATAAAAGCTTATCAGTGGATCTGTCTTGTAGGATCTGTAAGTGATGTTAAGTGGAAGAAAGATTTGAAGAATCCAGAACCTAGTTGATTATGATCACATTCACTAATAGTATGCATAAAATTAACTGTAGATAGCATATAAGAACATTGTGATCTTTTAAATTATTGAAATTATTCCATATTATTAGACTTGTTTTCTTTCAATCTGGCTATAGCGAATACTTGATACTGAAAAGAGAAATGCTATTTTAGAATAAAAATGTGATTCAAGCTGCAGAAAAATGAAACAATTTATGTAGCTAACTAATACATTGACAACTCTCACTTTCAAATGTGTACAATATATGTTCCATTCATCAGTTTTAACTGTTGACTACAATGGTCACCAATATTGTGGGTTGTTTGTTAACCACTGCCTTGTTAGCCTGTATTGTCAACAATAATCTGGCTTCCGTTATGCTGGACAAAATAAGTATCGGATCAGCAATTGGCCACTGATCCTCACTGTTAGCCAGTACTGGTAAGGGTATGTCTGGATGAGTGCAAATGTAGTATATACCTTTGTTTTAGTTGTATGTATGTTGGTGGTATTCCAGTATAACTATAGCGAAATGGCTAGAAGTAATCGAAGGAAAAATTTGATAGGGCAAAATGTAGCAACCCAAGGAGACAAAGGTATATATATTATATAAAGACAAACAAAAGAACAAAAACATTGTTATTCCATAGAGGAAAAACATTCAATAACAAAATAAAAGTTGTAGTGAGGGGGAAAAAAACTTGAGAATACCGGATATGAGAGAGAAGAGAGATTGGAGCAATGAAAAGGTTTATGGTGATTGCTACTACTTTAACCCTTTAGCTTTCAGATTATTCTATCAAATGTAATTAGCTTTTTCATTTACATTGTGTTTAATTAATCATGCATTATCTCATAGCTTTGAAATTTTGATGTTGTGATTGTATATTTTTAGAATAGCATTGAAGGGTAGGTGTGACTGGTTAGATCATAAAACAGGTAGCATATTTGAGCCAGTTATGGCCAGTGTAAATGCTAAAGAGTTAAGCAGAGAGATAAGTTACACAATGGCATATCTAAGAAGATGTTCTCAGAAATTGAAGCTAACAGAAGAGCACAGCTCTCAACTTTGGTTGGGGTGCTCTTTGACCATGCCTTTTTGGTCTTTAAGTAACCATAAGTTACGTTTAGTGATTATGGGTTTGGTGAAGAAAACAAGCAAGAAAAATAATACTACAGACAACTTGTCAGCTATGTGATTTAGCTCTGAAGATAATGCATTGATTTAATAACCAATCCATTAATATTCATTTCAAATAATGAATCAACATAGTGTTTTAGTATAATTTTTGTTCTTTGCAAAAGAAATATCATGAACATGACAATTTGAGATTTAAACAATTCTTTAAAAAATATGGAATTGTTAATTAATAGATTTCTGATTCCAATAATTATGTTATTGTTTTTTTTAAAGTTTTTATTGACATCTTTCCTTATTTATTTTTGGAATGCTCATCATTTCCATTTTTATGTAATATACACTTGTTTTATTTTGTTGCTAACATTTTTCTAATTTTAAATAACTTTTTGTTGATGATGGAGCATATTTTGCACTCACTTTCAAGTGAAATTGGTCCAAGTACTCATTAGTTACATAAGGTGCTTTATTTTATTTTATCTTTTATTTTTATAGTTTCAATCACTTATTTTTATTCTAGAATATCATTACTCTTTTCTTTTCCTGGCCCTGACTTGAGACAGCTTGGAAGAAAATCTAATCATTTTTCATTTTACAATTACAAATGACAAAATCCTTATCTACTATCTACTGATGTAATAGAGATAACTAGTTGCTACTAAAAGGTTGGGTCAATTGGTATAATTGATGATCAGGAGAGAGAGGGAAGAAGAAAGAGTAGTAATTATAAATTTTCATCATCAAGTTGCATTTCAACAAACTTAATTTTACTTTTGCAGTTAATTAATGTTATTTCAGTATATCTGTTATACATCAAAATAATTATTATTCAAATTTTCCTTTAGGTTTCAATTTTAATTAAAATTTATCACAATGCTTTGCAATGAGTTTCATCAGTTTATATGTTTATCTCTGTAATTCAATATTAATTTAAAATATCTATAGATTAAAATAGCTTCAAAACAACACCATTACATTTTGTTGAAATTATTGTGTTGGCACTCATCCTTTTTTTTTTTTTTTTTTTTTATTCAAACACACTTGAGTTAACTAGCTTTTGATAAAAACCTTAATTCATTTTTTAAAACTTCAAGTTGGCAAATCAGATCACATTTGCAATTTTATTTTGAATTTGATTACAGTCTCCTGATTTTTGGCTAATTTATTTTTGTAATTTTACATCTTTGCAACAGCTGTGGTTATAGCTAAATAATACCCTTTCTAATACCAACCCCTTTATCAAGTTTTTAATAACCTGCATTAAGGATTATTTTATCAGCTATTTACCTGCTATTCCTATAGCACCACTTATTATATTTGTGTACTTTCCTGCATTGTTTTGTTGCATGTAAAGGGATTATTTCAACCAATCTATTAGCCCCAATTGTGGGTTTCTTTTTTTCTTTTTTCCTTTTTTTTTCTTAAACTTCAGATTGTATTTGCTGTGTTTTGGTGATGTCACATGAAAACAAATTATACAAATTGAAATTCAATGCTCTCAATTTAAAAATTGTTCCACAAATAAAACATCTTTTCTGAACCAAAGTTTCTTTAATACTTCAATTTCAGCTTGTTTATGAAGCAATGAAAGAGATGTTGGTTTGTAACAAAGTGCAATATGTTATTAATGAAATATCATTAGTGTTAAATAGTGCCGTGCAAATAAAGATAAACAAAACATGACAAAGGAGAAAAGAAAGTAATTCCAATATCAAAATAACTGAATCATAGTGGACCCACAAAATGTGTGATGAAATACAACAAATAAGGATAACATAACCAAACAGCAATATGCCTAAATTCAAATTTATCATCATCATCATCATCATCAAATGTCCGTTTTCCATGCTGGCATGGGTTGGATGGTTTGACTGGAGCTGGTACCAGGTTCCAGTCTGATTTAGTTTGGTTTCTCCAGCTGGGTTTTTTTTTTAGTTTTTGTTGATAACACTACTTATCTTCTAGAATATCCTTCAAACTTTGCTCTCAGAAGTATAGAGTGGTCCTTGGCATCAAAATAAAAGAGTAACTTGATTGGCTGCAGTCACGAAGATGTGATTGCTAGTCGGAATTGCATACCTGATTGTGAGGTTGGCCAAAATGGAATATCACTGAGAAGACATTGATATGCATTGGGTTTGATTCTTGACAAGAACTGGCCTGCTAGAGGCATCATCCTACAGAGAGTAGGTAAGGTAGAGTAAGAAGAGTTAGCAGGTGACGAAGATATCCTCCTCCTCCTCCTTTAATGTCTGTTTTCCATGCTGGCATGGGTTGGACAGTTTGACCGGAGCTGCTAATCCGGGGGGTGGGGTGTGTGTGTGTGTGTGTGCATCAAGTTTCAGTCTGATTTGGCTTGGTTTCTACAGCTGGATGCCCTTTCTAATGCCATCCACTTTACAGTGTGTGCTGGGTGCTTTTAACGTGGCACCACATAGGCGATTAGTAGTCAGACAGACATATAGAGATGTACATACATAGCCTGGTGGCCTGTGTGCATGTGCTTGGACCATCTTCATAGGGCGACGGCCTGTGGGCGGGAGGGAAAGTTTTCATACAGCGCGGTAGATTGGGAACTTGCATCTAAGGACATATTTTCACATTTCTAGCATAACAATATAGCAGAGATGAAATAAGATAAGTTTAGATGAACAAAACAGACTTATCTTAAATTGAGAATCATATTTTGCATCCTTTTGGTGTCTTGTATTACTATAAATGGCTTAGCTGCCCTTACCAGACCAAAATAATTGAGAATCGTATTTTACATCTCTTTGGTGCCTTGTATTGCCAGAAATGGCTTTGACTTGATGCGGCCGCTTCTTAGCAACAAGGACTCTTGACGCGGCCACTTCTTAGCAATAGGACTCTTGGCGCAGCTGCTTTTCTCAGCAAGAGGACTCTTGACGCGGTCGCTTCTTAACACAAGACTTGATGCAGCTGCGTCTAACACAAGACTTGACATGGCCGCTTCTTAGCAACAGAACTCTCAATGCGGCCACTTTTCTTAGCCACAGGACTCTAGACATGACCGCTTTTTAACACAAGACCCATGGCGTAGCTGCTTCTTAACACAAGACTCTTGGCGTGGATGCTTCTTAACACAAGACTCTTGGTGTGGATGCTTCTTAACACAAGACTCAATGCGGCTGCTTTTTAGCAACAGGAACTCTTGATGCAGCTTTGCTTCTTAGCAACAGGACTCTCGACGCGGCTACGCTTCTAAGCAACAGGACTCTTGACGTGGCTACGCTTCTTAGCAACAGGACTCTCGACACGGCTACTTTTTAGCACAAGACTCAGTGCAGCCGCTTCTTAATGCAAGACTTGACGCAGTCACTCTAGCAACAGGACTCTCAACGCGGCTGCTTTTAGCAACAGGAACTCTTGGTGTGGCTGCTTCTTAGCAAGAAGGACTCTCGATGCGACTGTTTCTTAGCAACAAGGGCTCACAACACGGCCGCTTCATAGCAACAGGAACTCTCGACCCGGTCGCTTCTTAGCAAAAGGACTCTTGACATGGCCACTTTCTGGATGGGTGCCTAACAGGCACAAGACTCGATGCGGGTGCATCTTCTTGAATACAGCAAGGCGCCAAATATCTCGGTCCTTTGTCATTTTGTCTGAAAGGTTCAGCGTACTAAGGTTGTCCTTGAGTACTTCGTCCCATGTTTTACTGGATCTCCCTCTTCCATGAGTTCTATCCATTTTAAGTGAACAGCATTCCTCTTATGTCTAGCTTCTCTCTTAGTTCACTGATACTCTGTCGCACAATATAATAGTAAGAGATATTTTACATATCTCACTGTTTGCTATTAAGTAGAACAATACTTTAATTTAGCATAGTCAATCTAGAAAATTTTATAATCTCTTTTGTGTGTAATGAAAGAGACTTAGTAATTTTACATCTTTCTGGAAAGTCCTTTGAAATCTCTCTCTGTATGTCAGTGTAGCTGTAATAATTGTCCCTGACTTCTGCTTTGTTTTTTTATATTTCTTTCATTAAAAGAATGGTTTTCAAAGTTTGTTTTCTGACCACTAACTCATGCATGTGTATGCACCCCCCCCCACATATTTACACAAACACACTTTATTATTTCAAAAGTAAACATGTTAATCCGAAAACAAAAAAATCTATTAAGAAATTGAATATGTTCATTAAATTTCTTTATTAGATCCTTTCTTGCCATGTTACATATGGTTACCATAGTACTAGAATAATTGTAGAATAACTCCTAAATGATTGGAGTGAAATTCTCATGCTATTTAAACTACATTTTGCTGCACTAGGATTAACATTTTTTCTCTCACAAATTGTATTTAACTTTTCAACTTTGATATTGAATTTACCTTGCAATTTCACTGGGCAATTTTGCAATATTTAAAAATGTTTCTTTGTTTTTGTGAGATTTTACCTCTTTCTGTTGTTAGCATCTTTTCTGATGTCTTTCACTATTATTTATTTCTTTTTGTAAAACCTCAAAACTAGCTACCTTTTTCCATTTAAGTTGTTTATTCTTTGTTGCTGCTATCCCCCCCTCCATATTTGAGTATCAACCATCTATTATTCATTCTCTTATGTTTTGATGTTTTATTTCTTAATATTACAGCCCTCATTTTCTTCTTAATTCCTCACTGATTGGGGCAAAATGATTTCCTTCATTCCTTGGATTTCGAAAACTAAATAAAATTATAGAAGACTCCTAGTGTTAAAAATCGTATTGATTTCTAGTTTTAGTGACATGTTGAGAAGTAATAAACAATAGAAGGAAAGAAAACAAAACTGAAAGAAAAGAAATCCTAGACTCATGAATCTAAGAAAAACAAAGAAATGCATAATGTAGCAGTTTCTGTTTTGGATTTAGCTAGATGACAAGGTGTAATGTTTTGAATGGTTCAATTTTTTCCTCTATCAAATGAGTTTAAAATTATGAAATTTGGTTCAGTGCTAACAGTAGGAATAATATTACTTTCTTGATAACGATATTAATAAAACGATTTTTCATTTTGGCTGCATTTTATTTTGCATCAATACTTTTTTTTATTGACTTCAATGATTGTTGTTATTGATGTAAGTTTACTAGCCTTGAAAATAACAGGAAGCAAATCATGAAACACTTGTTGCTTTTCTCCATGAATTTTCAAACAGAAAGTGAGAAATGATTGCAAAAATTTCATAAGTAAACATATTAAAATATGTACCTTACACTTACTACACATACACACACACTCACGCATTTGTTGGTAATTTATTTTGTTTAAATAAATGTTTCTTGTTTCATATTTATTTCTTGCTATTATCTATCAAACTTTAATACTGGAATCATCGTATTCTAAATATTCTTTTCAATACCTTCATCTGAATGTATGTTCACATGATATAAACGGAAGTCAAATTTTTCGGTTTTAAATGTGGAACAACATTCTATTGAAACACCAAGAATATTTAAACATGATACTTCTATTTGTTTGTGTGTGTGTGTGTGCGCGTGTGTTTGTGTGTGTGTGTGTATACACAAGCGCAATTAAAAACATTTTTATAATTGCAGAACACAAACCCATACATATACACAACATACATAATTCTTTAGTTCTTCTTTGATAAAGTCATTAGTCTCTATAGGTAAGATGTCTTTTACAGCATAAATGATATATTTGTGGCTGTCCAAGTAGGTCAAAACTGCTCCTTTGGTCTTTAGGATTATTTACCTTTAGTTATCTTCTGTTGGTTTTCTTTCTCCCTACTATTTTATTCAGAGTTGCTCACATGAGAGAAGGTTCTGGGTTTTATGAAGCATTTTGGATTATGTCTATTTTATCCTGAAGATAAGCTTCCAAGTTCTTGTTTATAGATTTCATCAAGTTGTTGTTTTGCATTTTTCCAATGTTACTTTATTAGCTCTCATGAGTTTACTAATTTCGATGTAGCTTTAGATATTTCCTTCAATTCTTTTCTTTTCTTAGTTATTTCTTTGCTTTCCCAAGGGATGCCGTTGTTTGTTTCTTTCTACTTTTGAAATATTTGCTCCTGCTGTATTTTCATGTGCATTTATGACATTATTGTAAATGGAGCTGGCATTTTTGACATCATCTAGAATTTGTAATACTACGAATTACTTTCTAATATCAACTCTATGAATTTCTCACAGCTGCATCAGTGGTAAGTTTCTTCTACAGTATACTATCGTTTTACATAAGCTCTTATTTAAATTTCCTGTCACAGTCTGATGGTTAGAATTGACAGTAAACTATGTATGTAGGATTTGCAGTTCATATTGCATGAGTATACACACACACACACACACACACACGATTCTGCCTAGCCATAGTGGTACGAATAACCAGTTGTTAGAACTTAGTATGCTTATACTTCAGTGTTAGTAAGGTCTGGTGGCAAGGTGTGAATTGTCTGATGCTCTCTGCTCAAGACTCTTATATGACCCAGCATGTCAGCGCAGGGCGTAATATTAATAAATGAATGACAAAGGTATGCAAGTAGGTGTTTGTTTATGTATATACATCCCTATACTTATGTATGTATGTATGTATGTATGTATGTATGTATGTATGTATGTATGTATGTATGTATGTATGTATGTAT
>JAOPUL010003171.1:31475606-31485919 GCA_027564515.1 Octopus rubescens | reverse complement strand
CCCCAGCTTGCCAGTTTCCAGTCAAACCGTCTAACCCATGCCTGCATGGAAAAACAGACGTTAAAGGATGATGATGAAAAGGATGATGATATATATAGGTAGTAATGATTAATAAAAAACAACAGCCACAATCAAGACGACACACATGTAGAGTGTATTGGATTTACGCTCGGATGGAAAAAAAGAAGGAAAAAGAGTACATTTAACATTTTGGACATAACTCTTCGTCAGAAAGCAGAGAGGGAGGAATCCGGTGGAAAGGAGACGGTTTAGGAAAACGTGTAGTTCACATGATGAAAAGATGACAATCATGCTTATTTCATCAAATGAATGTTAAAGGATTATGATGTTTACAATTACAACATGTTTGTATGTGTTTGTGTGTGTGTGTACACACAATGGACTTCTTTTCAGTTTTTGGAAAGTTGTCATACTGAAATTTCAAATTTGAAGTTTCCTTTTATAGTGAGTATGTACACTGCTTAATATATTAAGGAAAATAGAAAATAATTTATTCTTTCATTAATTCCACTTATGCCACCAATACTTCATATTATAATCCCTATTACTGTGTCTTGTCACCCTCCCCCACCATTTTTTTGCTGCTTTCGCAGATTCCCATGACTCTCTGTTGCCATCCAAATTCCATTATTATGAATTTGAATTGGGAGCTTAAGTCATAGAGAATCTTTCATTAGCTGATTACACAACCATAGACGCCACTCCTGTGGATGCGTTCCAGTTACTCTCTTGGCAGAGCTTGGTGATCCTAATTGTTGGTATTCTAGGATTCCTTCGCTCAGCATCAATGTAAGAATTGATTCAGTTGAGCTTTTCTGCTATCTCTTCAAAATCCACTATGCTGCAGTCCCACGACTTCGCCGTAACCCTGGCAGAGTGGCTGAATGAGTGTTATACCTTGCCAAAGGGAAGCCCGTGACTATGCAGGGGATGGTCATCACTCCGTGAGGTATTTTCAAAATACCCCCTCCACTTACCTAATCCACCCCTATTTCCTTTTTCTTCCCCAAACTGATATTCACTGCATCCAACTCAATCTCCATCTTTAAACATCTGTCACAATAATTCCACTCTAGTGCCCTTGAATTATCCATCCACCTTTCCTCTTCCTCTATCCTATTTTGACTATCATCTTCACCTTGTACTTTGACCTCACCATCTTTTCTCTCATGTATTCACCTCTTCAGCAAGACACTTGCTCTTATCCTTCTATCATACTTTCATATCTCTCAATACTATATACTCCACTCAGTTGAAGGGTCTTAATCTTGTGGATACTTGGTGACATCATCAGTGCTGGTGCCATGAACAAAGCACACAGTGCACTCATGAAGTGGTTGGCACTAGGAAGGGCATCCAGCTGTAGAAAACAATGACAAAGCAGACATTTGCATTCGGTGCAGTCCTCTGGCTCTTCAGATCAAGTCTAACTGCCCAATCTATGCCAGCATAGAAAATGAACATTAAATGATGATGATGATTCACATTTAAATTTGTCTAATTTGAAAAAATATTCACATTTATAATCTTTTATCTTTTATTTGTTTCAGTTATTAGACTGTGGCCATGCTGGTGCAACGCCATGAAATAATGTGTCAGATTTTTTATATAAATTAACTACCTGATTCACAGACCATACATAATACATAAACATTTTAGAAGTATGAACATATCTATACCTGAAATAATGAAAGAATAAAGTATTTTCTATTTTGCATGTTATCTGAAACTGCGTACTTACATGTTCCTCCATATTTGACATTCAAGCAGCACTGGGTACGTCTGCTGATGTATGTGTGTGTGTGTGTGTGTAAATATTGGCATCAAATTTTGGCACAAGACCAGCAATTTTGGGGTAGTGGGTAAGTCGATTACATTGACCCCAGTGCTCAACTGGTACTTATTTTATCAACCCTGAAAGGATGAAAACACAAAGTTGACCTCGGCAGAATTTGAACGCAGAATGTAAAGACGGACGAAATGCTACTATTCTAATAATAATAATAATGATTTCTGATTTAGGCAGAAGGATAATAATTTTGAGGGGAGGGGGATTAGTCAGTACTATTGGCTTCAATACTTGACTGGTACTTTATTTTATTGACCCCAAAAGGAAGTGAGGAAATCTTAAAATGTAAATACACACACGTCACACATGACAATGTACAGATATTTTATCCTAATTTCTTTTATTAATGAAAAATTGTTTGAATCATTGATTTATAGATTCCATTTTGTGTGTTTTTGTGTTTGTTTGTTGTAAATGGACCACATTGATCTAATGCCTTTAAGTTTTATGAGACAATTTGGCAATGCTAAAAATCATATTTTGGCTAGATTTAACTCTGGATCCATTGAATTACATGTGCCTCTATTAAGAAATCGGAGTTTAATAAAGAAAAGAAAGGAAAGTTATGAAAATAAAAAAAAGAAGTGTATAAAAAATAGTTTATCGAAGGAACAAATGGGAATACATTACCTTATTTGGTTATCTTTTTTGGAACTGCTACATCAGACGGAAATCATTGAAATTTGTTGAAATAACATGATTATTACAATGTGATTTGATTAGGGGAAAAGCTTTCATAAGAATCAAACTTCACTCCATTAAGATCTTTTATTTCACATTGCAAGTATTATATTTGTTAAATGGGAGATCTATTAAATTGTCTAATGAGTGTAAAGTAAAATAAAAGGAAATAACCAAGATGAAAACAGAACTGAAATACCAAAGAAATAAGTAGGTTTCTAGTGAGATGCCTTACTCTATCTCCTTGTTTTCAGCTGTACTGTAGTTTAGTTATCTAGTTCTTTCTTTCTTTTTTTTTTTTTTACATTTATTTATCATTTAACAAATAGAAACTATAACAATGTTTTCTATTTTGTTTGCTATTGCATAAACACATAAGGAAATATTCTATTTTATATTTGAAATGATTTTGCATTCTGTTACTGTTAATTCTGTATGATGTAGAATTTCTGCTATGAAATGACAAAGCTTTTAACTTGTGAATAATTTGTTTACAAAAATACCAAAGAATTAATAAGATTAATAATAAAATTAGAAGGGAGATGTTCCACTCTGTTAGTGCAGAAACTTTATTCTAAGTCAGATTGTAGACACATGTATCCTAAATTATCAATATTTCTCACTTCTGTACCATTTTAGGATTTATTTTCTTTTGATAAAAAATTCTTTTGATCCTTTTTTATATTAAAAAAAAAATCTTCAATAGAGTGTTTATATTTCTTCTTGCACATACTTGTGTGTCTTGTTTCCATGTACAGGACTCTTTAACTCTTTAGCATTTAATCCTGCCCAAATATTCTACCAGTTTTTTGTTATAACTGACCAGATCCAACCTATCACACCTACCCTAAAATGTCATTCTAAAAATATACAAATACACCATTGAAATCTTGAAGATACAAGATAATGCGTGATTAATTCAATTCAATGTGAATAAATAAACAATACATTTGACAAAGAAATCTGAATGCTAAACTTTTAGCTCACTCCCACTTCATTGTTTCCACATTATACTTTGTGACTAATTGAGATTGGAGGAGACGAAGCAGTGCTGATGGTGGATACTAGCATTCTTAACCCTTTTCTTATACTCTTCAATCTTATTTACAGTCATCCAAATCATATTTCTTCATTGCTTTTCCAAACAAGAGTTCTGCCAGAACTATTGGAATCAGCTTCTTATAACATAAAAACTTATCCAGTTTTGCAAATTAGATTTCCTGAAGTACTAGTTATCTACTAAGATGTTAAACTGAATGTAATAAAACAGTGAGGTTTGGTGTCAAAACTAAGTGGTTGAATA
Source organism: Octopus rubescens (assembly GCA_027564515.1). NCBI lineage: Eukaryota > Metazoa > Mollusca > Cephalopoda > Octopoda > Octopodidae > Octopus > Octopus rubescens. The sequence continues at coordinate 31,482,065 of JAOPUL010003171.1, read as the reverse complement.
AATTCTTCAGAAGCAACATTTAAAAAAAATTCTTGATTTGAAAAAAAAATGGTATTTTACATTTTAGAAAAGGTTAACTCTATCCAAATATATGATAGTCTTCTAGTCTTACCTGCAACTTTGGATTGATTTACTTTTTCTTCTTCTTTTGCTATTCCATCTTTATTATTGTCAGTGTTCTTCAGTCATTTAGTCATGTTTCTTCCTTGGTCGGAATCATTTCTAATAACATTGCATTTGTGTGGAGTACATCATACCTTTACAACAAATATACCAATATGCATTTTGGAGTAGAAGAAATTTGTTTATAAAATATTTTACTCTGTTCCTGGTTTTGTAAAACAATGCCAATAGACAGCATATAAAATCATTAATTTTTTTCTTTTTTTGTTTTCTTTAGTAATTCCAATTCTATTTGTAAGTAATTTTTATTTCAAATTTAGGAGCAACTTCACTTCTCTTATCAAGGCATGACTGTGTATTACTGTACAAAATCATGAGGTTCAGTCTTCACTGTGACTCAGTTATTGAACCCTACAATTGTGCAACAAGTAGAAATGTTTGCTTATTACATTTGCATTCTTCATGAAAAAGAAAGTTGTAAAATCTCAATTTTATTGTGGTATAAAAATGTATATATTTTAAATGTAAAAAGAAATTTGAGCCATACACAGCTACAGAATATGTATTTATAAAAAAGAAATTACAGCTTTTAATTTTTTAAAAAGATTTAATGAACTCTAATTTATTGGCCATGGATTAGATGTAGACACAATAATTTAGAATTTACCAAAGTAAAATAAATTTCATTTTGGAACAGTTGTTATAATATTTCATGAATTATAGATTGCTCTATAAGTAATAAATCTTCAACTCTGGGTTTTTTTTCAGGCCGGTTGACAGTTAATGTAGACTCTCTGTATGGTAGATTCATTGGAGCAGTCATCAGTAAGAGAACATGTGAAATAGATACTTTTAAATGTTTGATAGACTTCCTCTAGTTGTAAACAGCTTTTGTCATTTAGGTAACCCAATTAGCAGTGTAGGTGGGTGCTCCGAAAGCATAGAAGCCAGGTAAGAATAGCATGGATACAGTTCAGGGAGTTATTACCTCTGCCAGTAATGAATATTAATGAAGAATGAAGGGCAGATTATCTGATGCTTGTGTATAAGCATTGATACTACATAATAGTGAGACATGGGCTTCGCAAAGTGTTTTGCAAAGTTCCCATGAATAACTTTTCTGTTATAGTCTGGAGAGCTATAATAAACAAGAAGGGGCTGTGAACTAACTCCTGATGGACACTAAAATTCTTGCGGGACTTGTTGCTAACTCAGCTTTGCTGGCAGCATTTCTGTACATTGGTTTGCATAACATTGCCAGCAGATTACAGATTCTTCTACCTTGTCAAAGGCTTCCTTCGTCCAAATCAATGAATACTTGAGATAGCTGTTAGTGGCATTTCGTCCATCTGCACGTTCTGAGTTCAAATTCCACTGAGGTCGACTTTGCCTTTCATCTTTACGGGGTCAATAAAATAAGTACTAGTTGAGCAATGGGGTCGATGTAATTCTCTGAAATTGCTGGCCTTGTGCAAAATTTGAAACCAAAATATAGGGTAAAAATTTCCTGAGATGGAAAACACGTGGACAGAATCTTTGTTTAGACTCAGTGTGCCTACTATATGCTAGATACTCATGATACCACTTTTGCCTGTTGTAGGAATATTTTTATTTGCTATAAAAGACTCACACACACACATACACGCTTTCATGAATCCACCAGGTAAAATTGCAGCACTTAACACTTGATACTTAATACTTAAATTCATTATGCCATTGTGAATATCTGATTGTCTCTTGTATCATATTTTATAAAAATGACTGTGGTAAATTATACAGGACGCCTTCTGTGTCAAAAAACATATGTTTAAGTTGGTGCTAATTACATGGAGAATAAACTACGAGCTTAATGATTAATTCTGCTCAACAAGGACAGGGGAGATAACTCTGAAATTTAAATTTATTGAAATTAAATGTAGGCATGCAATTGAGATTCTACTTTCTGCTATAATTATACTAAAGCACTATATGGAATTCTATTTGCTTCAATTTACTTTCAGCTTTTATTTCAAAGTTGATTAGTTAGTTGAAGGAAGAGTTGTCATAAACTATTACTCTGATTGCTTGCAGAATGGTGAACCATACAAAACTGTAACTTTTATAGAGCATACTGAAATAATGTAAATAATGACTTAATTCATATAGAAATAAATAATTGCATATACTATATGCTCTTGTTCTGTAAAATGCAACTAGTGTGTTAGTTAATTGTTCTAATATTTATTCATTTGATGGTTTAGTTAAATTTCAAGTCCCATACAAGCTTTCATTTACTTAAATGTTGAAGTCTCGTGAATGAGTATTTAAAATACTGGACTGTGGACCCAAATATATTGTATTTTATTGTGCTTTAATACTAAGTCTACAAACCATAACAATCGTTGGAAATAACCACATGATGGTTTTAGTAAGTGTAGCAAATATCCAGCTCTGCAGAACTATCCAACTATATACTAACATGGGTGGGGGAGAAAACATGTAAAGAATTCATAAGAAACCCTAATGTAAGCAACCCCCCCTCCCCAAAAAAAACCAGAAAAAAAAAAAGAACCCCTCAGACCTTTCAGTCAATTTTTCCATATCATTATAAGTTCTATAAATTTCCACTCAGGAATTCCTCAGTCTTGTTTATTTGATAAAACTAACCAAACATAATTATTGCATACATTTTATTAATCAGTGAAAGAATCTTAAAAGATTTCAAATCTTACAAACAGTTTTATTGCAAACATTTGGTGAACATTTTATTTCCTGTCTTGGTAGGTGATGAATTATCATTACTTTGGAATCACTTCAATCTGATATATAATAAAAATATAAAAGAAAATGTAATAATTATTCCTATATGTAGATTTGGGAAAATAAATCTAATCAAAACTGATAATTTTTTTTGTTTGTTTTATGTATTAATTTGATATTTCCCTCCTCCCCCTTTTTATTTTCCTTTTACTTAACTAACCAAAAAGTTGAGTAGCAGATATGAGCTAAGACAGTGAAATATTATCTGCTGAAAAACCAGGAACTAATAAACCAGTATACTTCAGTTAGAAGAAATTCTAGTATAAGAAGCATGTTGTATAAATATATTGTGCTTAACACCTGAAGATAGGATTATAGAAATCTCGAAGAACTTTAGAATAAAATAATTGCAACTACTATGCAAACTATATATTTTCGTTATATATAAATTGTTTCCATTGTAGGATGTTGACAATTTTAATATCTTGGAACCACAAGTATTTAATATTGAGTATGTGAATTAGCTTTTTTTAAATTTACAGTTTTCCTTGATATATTTTTGCTTTTATCATAAAATTAATACTATCATAATAGATATTCACCTTTCTTCCCTTCACCTCTTACACATTCCATTTTTATGGAATGTCTTGCTAGATGAATTACCCTGGAGTGGCAAAGAACATAAAATTGTTAACAGTGATGAAGATTAATTTTGTTAATTTTGTTTCTGCAACATTGCCCCACCTTCAAATTATATTAGCAAATAGTATTTTCGAAAGATTTACTGAAGAGTTTATTGAATTTTAATGTAGTTTTCCCTCTTTTTAAATGACTACATTATTTATATTAAATTTATATTAAGTTTTGTAGCAAGTTTTCATTTCTAACAATATGATTACTTTGTGAAATGTGGAGAACCAGGTGTAATAAAGTATTTTGTTATTTGTTGCTGTAATTCTTAATATTGAGAATTATAGCAACAAACATGAAATATATTTTTATAGAACGGAATTTAATTACTGTTTGAAATGGATTAATCTTCATTAAAACTTGTTGCTCAAGAAAAAAAAATTTTTTAAGTAAATTAAATAGGTTATGATTAAAGGTTTGGGAATTATTAACTTTTCTTTTCATGGATGTGTATTAAGAATGAATTTTTCTATCATGCAGTCCATTATTTTCAATTTCAAATATCTAATTTCTTTTTCCTCCTTTGATTTGTACCTAAATTCTTACTAAGTTACAACTTGTATCTTGTTTTGATTATTTTTTGTATTTTTTAAAAATTCTTTTAAACATTTAATATGGTATATGACTCTTTTTCGTAACCATTGTTATTACCTTGATATAGTATGACTATTTGTGCATGGGTGTGTATATGTTTATATGTACAAACAAGAAAAGAGCACTCAATACATGACGTAGAGTTTATATTTATAGATTGAAAATTGATAACTGCTGTTGAGCAGTGTTATAGATTATTGGTATATAACTCCTTTGGAAAGACGGAGGCCTCTGAGTGGACAGATAAATAGATTTCAACTGTTCAAAGTTTATTGTTAGGGATAGGGGCTGTGTAGATGTATGTTTACAATTGTAGTGTGTGATCTAGAAGGCAGTGCTGTTCAGCAAGAAATTTATGTCTATGTGTGTCAGTGGAAAGTCTTGCCTTGCTTTACTAGAGCTGGGAAATTCCTGGCTATGTCCATAGTTATGTAGTGGATTACATTCTTCCATCTGGATTTAACCTGGTAGAAGTGGCATTCTTCATGTAAGGCATTTTTCACATAAACTAACTTCTTACTGAAACCACTTCTGGCTTGGATCTTGTTATATCAGGAGGCAGCCTTGTTAAAAATGTTCCTGCCTAAAGAGAAATTGAAAATCTCTTATTCTGGCTACACGATTTATGATGGCAGGAAGTGGGTTGTAGAATTTTTATGGATGTATATAGATTCTTCATTTGACTGTCTTTGGAGGTAATTCTTGTCTGGAAATAAATCTAATGTTATATCTAGAAAATTGACAATTATTAAGATAGTGCTAGTAGTTATGTCTAAATCAAATTTCTTAAATATTCCTATTAAATCTTTTCTAAACCTGTCCATGAAGTGGCTCTTCATATTGCAAGAGACTGCTAAGCCATCATCTCTGTGTATCCTGAACTATGAGGGGTGGTTTGCTATCTCAGCGCGTTGAGGACAAATAATCCCATGCGATCTGCTACTACAACAGCATCATAGCTTCTCATGGTAACAGTGAACACATGGAGTTTACCATTTTCTTTGACTGAACAGGAATCAGTGTGGTGTAACATTGATTTCTTTACATTCATTACTATATTTATGTCACAACTGTTGATCATGGTTAACTCTTTAGCATTTAAACTGGCCATATCTAGCCAAAATATTCTGTTTTATGTTCAAACTGGCCAGATCCAGCTTCTCATACCTACCCTACAATGTCATTCTAAAAATCATCATTGGAAATCTTAAGGCTACAAGATAATGCAGGATAAATTCAAAACAATCTGTAACATTTTTGACCACATACCCTCTCTTAAACAATAAGAATCAGCTTAATCAGAGTACTGTGGGTATTCTAGTAGCTTTCACCAGTCATGAGATATAATTTACATGCAAAACTGAGTAACAATAGAGTGCGACAGTGTGTGGGTGTGTATATGCGTATATACATATGTACATATGGCTGTGTGTTAAGAAGTTTGCTTCCCAACCCCATGGTTCTGGGTTCAGTCACACTGTGTGGCACCTTGGGCAAGTGCCTTCTACTATAGTCTCGGGCCAACCAAAGCCTTGTGAGAGGATTTGGTAGATGGAAACTGAAAGAAACCTGTCGTATATATATATATATATATATGTGTGTGTGTGTGTGTTTGTGTCCCACCACCACTTGACAACTGGTGTTGGTATGTTTATGTCCCTGTAACTTAGAGGTTCAATAAAAGAGAATGATAGAATAAGTACCTGGCTTAACAAAAAAAATAAGTATTGGGGTCCATAAGTTTGACTAAAATTCTTCAAGGCAGTGCCCCAGCATGGCCGCAGTCTAATGGACTGAAACAAGTAAAAGAAAGATATATATGTATATGTGAATGTAAACGCAAACTCACACACACACGTGCGCGCGCGCGCATATGTATGGCGACCTAAATAGTGCAGGTGGTGTGAAAAAAAGCACTCGGTACATGCTGCAAAGTGGTTGGTGATAAGAAAGGCATTCAGCTGTAGAAACCATACCAAATCAGACACTGGAACATGTTGAACTCATCAGATACTGCCAAACCACCCAACTCATACCCATCATGGGACATGGACATTAAATGATTATTATAATGCTATAAGGGCTATGCCTGAAACGTTAAATGTACTCTTTTTCCTTCTTATTTTCCATCCGAGCGTGAATACTAATACACTCTACATGTGTGTCCTCTTGACTGTTGTTGTTTTTATTGATCATTACTACCTATATCATCATCATCATCATCATCATCATCATCCTCATTTAACATCTGTTTTTCCATGCAGGCATGGGTTAGACGGTTTGACTGGAACTGGCAAGCTGGGGAGCTTCACC